>JADBJO010011237.1:32171-34671 GCA_016801955.1 Conus betulinus
TCAATCTGTCTTTCAAGACCTTCATCATCTACCATCAGATGAAAACAGATTATTTACTGACTGAATGAATACACAGATCTTATGCATATTTAAATATATGTGTGTGTTATAAATTTATGGACATCAGTTGTATAAATTTGGATTTAAATCTCTCTAGCGATTGTTCGACATGCGGACATCATTTGTATAAATCTGGATTTTAATTGAACAACTGAGTTATGGCCATTGTTCAAACAAATCTGGATTTGTCAAATACACACTTGTCTTTTCAATACATACATACATACATACATACATACATATATATATATATATATATATATATATATATATATATATATATATATATCTTCGTCGTGGTGTGTGTGTGTGTGTGTGTGTGTGTGTGTGTGTGTGTGTGTGTGGGTTAACTCTTGGTGGTGAGAATACCTCAGAATTTTAAACTGTGGAATATCTCTGTCTGATGCCAAGGGAGCACAGACACAATCAGCCTTGCAGATGAAAGGCATCGAAGCAGGCAATACGAATAGTTCCTTTTTCAGTATGAATTACAATAATACTCATACACTACTAGTGAAGAATTTCATAATTATGATACATTTCCTTGATTTTTCTTACCCCCCCCCCATATTCCCTCTCTCCCTCCCCTTTTTTTTTCCTTTAAAATGTTTGCGAAGTCATTGACATTTATAGATATATGACTGTGAGGTAATGGACACGATCCAGTCGCGCTCGTTTCCCACGTATTTTTCTCCCCTTTTTCACTTTTTAAAACATTAATTTACACTCAGGGGAAAGTGACACTATCGCCCTTAACCTCAACTTTGGTCTGAAAATATAGCAGGCACACCAATCATACCATTAAATGTAATGCATTTACACTGTGATCGAACTGTTCATCTATTACTTTACACACGAGTATGTTTTAGATACAATGTCCTAACATTGTTTTTACCCTATTTTCATTTGTTTTTGTCACAGTTGGATTATCAATATAACTCTGAAACAGGACATCTGTCTTGTCTCTATTTAGGTGGTAACAGCAGTCTTCTCAAAACATCAAACTTTGGGCAAACAAGTGTGAAATGAAATTCTTCTTGCACACCATCGTACAAGGGACACTTATCATCCATTCTTGGGTCATATCTGAACTCCAGAAAATGTGAGGGTTTAGGAGACTTTCCAGAACTACATTTAGCGAAATGCGTCCTAACATCCCGAACTATCAATAGATAAATTAGAACAACCAATTTAACGCTTAAAACAAGTAAAAGTATAATAGAAAACTTTTTTTTCGAAATAGCCAAACCCTAGTTACGTTTAACAAAGTCAATGAACCGCCTCTTCAATTCTGTACTGTATACATTTACGTTTCAGCAAATTTCCTACCCACTGTGACTTCCAAACGGTTCCAAAGCTGGATCAGTGCAGTAAGTTTCAGATCATGCAAACCCACATTGCATACTTTTGTCTGTGTCAGTAAAAGAATAAATCATGCGCTTTCTCAGACTATCTGTAACTTTCTGTCAATGGCAACTTATCCACAGTTTCACACACTTCACAGTTATCGCACAGTGAATAGCGTCCTATTTCGCCATAAATCAGATGCCTGGGTGTTCGGATATGCACAAGCTTCAATGCAGAAAAGTGGACTCTTTAAATACATTCCTGGCTATCACTCATTTCCCAAATTTCTGATCTGCTCGTCAATGAGGGCTGTGTTTGGCTATTGGAAAGTTTAAACCACATCGGCTTTAAGTCACCAAAGGATCCAGATTCATTTCAAAATGACTCACTGTCATTTTTAAGTTATCGCCATTACGAAAAAAAAGACTCAAGTGACATTCATCCAGGTTGTAAATAAGACAGCACAATCACACAGTTATTCAGTTCTATTCAGGAACTTAGAGTACGGGCTGAGAAATGTATTATGTCATCGTCAAACAACAAAATGAGCAGTTCAGTCAGGTCAGGGAAAGCTGTACACACTGTAGACCATGATTGGCAATGTGTTCACTGTGGTCATTAATACAGAGAGAAAGAAAGCACAGGAGAGCACACATTCCCTTGCCTCAATTGCTGGGGGCACAAGAACACAATTGTTAAATCTGCAGCCATATCTATTCTTGTTTCAACAACTTGCACACTCTTCAATGCTCCAAGGATCGTACAATTCTTACCTGACGTACTTAGCATTACACAGTTTCTTTACACGTACAGCATCAACGCATTATGAAAAACAATTAAAGCGACATAAAGTTTCTGAGCCTCTGCAGGCGTTTTTGTATTATTTTGAACGGAATAAAAACGTGACCAATAAATCTATACAAAAATCACAATACCACTCTTCACATTGTGGTGCAAATTTTCTGCCTCGTGGCCCTTTTTTTGAAGTGAAGAGATTAAAACTAATACACCCCAGTGATCTCAACTAGACAGATAAAAGAAATGACGTCATAACTCTACTGCACAAGGCCCGACATCAAAATATGTGATGTCA
>JADBJO010011237.1:52171-57171 GCA_016801955.1 Conus betulinus
GGTTGTCATATTATTATTTATTTATTTTTTTTGTTGTTGTCGTGTATCAATCCCTTAATGTAGCTTGTAGTGTGTTTGAACCTTAATGTCGTTCAGCTCAGGTTAGGTTTACTTTTCTCTCTCTCTCTCTCTCTCTCTCTCTCTCTCTCTCTCTCTCTCTCTCTCTCTCTCTCTCTCTCTCTCTCTCTCTCTCTCTCTCTCTCTAATTCCACTGTCCGTGCAATTCACCCTGCAGGTTCACGTGTGGCTGGTGCCTTTTTCTTGAACTGGCTGTCTCGATCGGCCTCTCACCTGTCTTTTTACCTGCTGCACGTGCAGCATTCCCCTTAGCTTGAGGTGTCCTCACTCTGTGACGTATGGTAGCATGTTTGCTGCCAAAGGTTAGGAAGGTTCTCTCTTCACTTGTGCAGATGTCCCTGGGAGTGCCTCGTTCCATTTCTGGTTCTCGACCATATCGCCGAAGGTACAGTCAGTATCTTCATTCCTGCAGTCGGCCTGTAGGGGAGGGATGTCAGCATTTCCGCATCTGCTCGGCTGGTTCTCTCGACTGGACAGAGGGCAGAGAGTCACTTGACCCGCCACTTTCTTAGGTCACCCACAGGTAGCTGGTAACCATCAGTTGTGTGTGTGTGTGTGTGTGTGTGTGTGTGTGTGTGTGTGTGTGTGTGTGTTGTTAGCTGGCGAATTCTTCTCTTTTGCGCAATTACTTTTTTTTTTTTTTTTCAAAATTATCAAAAAAATATTGTTTGAGACCACTTTTCTCTGGTTAACATGATCTTTAAACCCGGCCATTCAAAATTAACATCCAAAATTCTCTCTCTCCTTTCAATTCATCTGTTGATCGCCAGTCTTATATTCTTCACCGTCTGCTTATGTGTTCAAGGGGAACGAGTGTTTTATGTTTGCGAGCGTGCGTACGCACAATTAGACGTTTAGATGCGTGGTTTGAGAATTGTGTGATTATTTTGAAGTGTTACGATAAATGTGGGGATAATCGTGCCATTGAATTATTATTTATAATTGGTGGTAGCAATTGTAAAGCAATGATTGCTATACCCTTCAGTTCAAATCTTAAGAAAGGAAAATGTGTTGTAGTCATTGAACGTGAGTGAAGGAGGGATGGAGATATGAATTACTATTCTCTTCTTCAACCTGTTAATTCGATGTCATTTCTTGCCCGCCTCGTGTGAGAGGGCCTTTAGCGAACATTCCTCATGCGTACTGTTTACTGTTTTCCTGTGTGATCTCTTGCGGAGCGTGTGAGGTCAGTCACTCCCTTCACTCCCTTTTAGACCGATCCTGTCAGGGCCGACCTCCAGGGGGGCCGGTCGTGACACACACACACACACACACACACACACACACACACACACACACACACACACATATATATATATATATATATAGAGAGAGAGAGAGAGAGAGAGAGAGAGAGAGAGAGAGAAATAGAGAGAGTGTGTGTGTGAGTGAGTGTGTGTGTGTGTGTGTGTGTGTGTGTGTGTGTGTGTGTGTGTGTGTGTGTGTGTGTGTGTGTGTGTGTGTGTGTGTGTGTGTGTGCGTGCGTGTGTGCCTATGTGCGTTTATGCGATTGTGGGCACACGTGTACACGCATTAGCGTGCGGGTGCGCGAGCGTGGTTGTGTACACATTTGCATGCCAATTTCTGTGTGTGCATGTGTGCATAAGTTCCATGGATGTGCGCATGCGCATGACATTGAAGAAAGCTGAAAAAGCAATAAAGTATACAAACTGGTGAAAGACCTGACAAGCATCACCACCAAACAGGATAAAAATTGATAGAAGAACAGGACATTTATTAACGAGGTGGACAGACTGCTGTTCAGATTTTTGTACAGAGCCACAGGAGACCCAGAGATATCAAACATCTCTCCTGCAAGCAACAGTGACAGTCACCCCTTCCATAGTGGAGAAGTAGAATGAGTAATTACATCACTGAAAAAGAAAAAAAATTCAAAAAGGGTGTAAAACATTCCACCAGAGTTGGTCCAAACAGAAAGAAAATATATGGTGCGTACGCATGTGCGCGCGCGCGTGTGTGTGTGTGTGTGTGTGTGTGTGTGTGTGTGTGTGTGTGTGTGTGTGTGTGTGTGTGTGTGTGTGTGTGTGTGTGTATGTGTGTGTGTGTGTGTGTGTGTGTGTGTGTGTGTGTTGATGATCACAATTTTTTTTCAAGTATCAGTCAGAAAATGTAAAGTATTGAAAAAAAAAAAAAACAGAAGAAAGGAAAAATCTCTCCTCGATCAGAGCACATTCCACACTGTTGACAGATTTTACCTTAATGGGGATCAACAGCGTGTGCTTTAGCCAAAGCAAATTCAAGTTGTTATATCGATTTTGTCAGCGTCACAAAGATCGTGTTCTATGAATGCACTGAGGTGATGTGTAGCAGAATGTGCTCTCTCTGGATGTGTGCTGCATTCTTTCCAAGTCAAAACACCCAGACTTCTCTCGTGTGTGTGTGTGTGTGTGTGTGTGTGTGTGTGTGTGTGTGTTGCCCTATGTCTGTCTGTCTGTCTCTGTTTTCATGTGTGCCTGTGTGTGTTGCTCTTTCTCACTCACTCTCTCTCTTTCTCTTCTCTCTTCTCTCGCTCTCTGTCTCTCTCTCTCTCTCTCTCTCTCTGTTTTCATGTGTGCCTGAGAGAGAGAGAGAGAGAGAGAGAGAGAGAGAGAGAGAGAGAGAGTGTGTGGTGTGCTGCTCTTTCTCACTCTCTCTCTCTGTCTCTCTCTCTCTGTTTCTCTCTCTGTGTCTCTCTCTGCCTCTCTCTCTGTCTCTCTCTCTCTGTCTCTCTCTCTTTCTCTCTCTCTCTGTCTCTCTCTCTGTCTCTCTCTCTCTCTTTCTCTCTCTCTCTTTTCTTTCTCTCTCTCTCTCTCTCTTCTCTCTCTTTCTCTCTTCTCTCTCTCTCTCTCTCTCTTTCTCTCTCTCTCTTCCTCTCCTCTCCCCTCTCTGTCTTTCTGTCTGTCTCTGTCTGTCTCTCTCTCTCTCTCTCTCTCTCTCTCTCTCTCTCTCTCTCTCTCTCTCTCTCTCTCTCTCTCTCTCTCTCTCTCTGTCCTGAGCCTTGTCAGCCCAGCAGAAGAATGATCAGCGGCACAAGTAGTCAGTGGCCTACTTTCTGTGTAGCCACGTTCAACTCTGAGAAGGCCAGTACACATTCTGGTCAGTGCCAGGGCAGCGTATTGCTCACAGCAGAGAAGCTGGGAAGGGGGGGGGGGGGGGGGGGAGTGTGCGGGCGATGCGAAAGGGATGGGACCGTGGTGGGGGAGGTGGGAGTGCTCCTGTCCAGAAGGGAGAGTGGGCACTCGAGTTAAAAACAGGTGGGCCTGAATTGCCGGCCGATAGGTTATGGATGTGAGTGCCATGTCCTGCATCTTTACTAATACTTCGTAAACAAACACATGAATAAACAAATGACAGTATGTCAGCTGGTGAGTAAAATAGTTTCTTATGCACGCGTTGTGTGCCTGTAGCTATGCACAGTCTTATGTGTGCACTTGTGGATGTGTGCGGGCGTGTGGATGCACTTGTGAACGTGTGTGCATCTGCGCACACGCACTCACGCATATCTGTTTGCACGTGTGTGTATGTGTGCCTGAGCGTGCGTGCTTGTGTGTGTGCATTTGTGTGTTCATATGTGTATGTGTGTGTGGTATGCGTGTGAGCGCATTTGGGCGCAAGTGCGAGCTTGCAAGTGCGTGAATGCAGATGTGCGCGTGTGTGCGCATGTGTTTTTGTTTGTGTACACCACCTATGGTGTACCAGGGGTTCTTGTGTGCTTCCACTGTGGTGTGCCACAGTTGATGTTTACATTAGTCGATGAGTTTGCCCAGTTGTGTGGCGATCTAAGAAGGAATCCCTTTGTGGGCACTGACCAGCGACGGGCCGGAAATTCCAAAGAGGGAATATTCTCGGCCAGACCGGGGAAGAGACGGGGGGGGGGGGGGGGGGGGGGGGGGGGGGGGGAGTTTCTGGAGGTGCCAGCCCCATTATGTAAGAGGGAGATCAGTAGTTGTGGGATAGGTTTACTATTTAGGTTGTTGGTCATCCTGGGGATTTTAAGGAAATAGTTCTGATTACTATTTTTTATTTCAAACTTGTGAGACCTAGGATCACGCAATGTTTGAGAAGATGTTGTATGCTTAGGTTAGAGGAACATGTAGGTGATATGAAGTTTGCAGTTAATAGCTGCTGTTAAACATGTAAGACCCTTATAGATATTCATGAGGCGTAGGGATCTGATAGGTGGCGTCCCTAGGTGACGCTAGGGGAAGCGTGGGTGCGTAAGAATTTACTGAGTTATTAAGTCAGGCCCCAAATCTCAAAAGAGAGGACTACACCTTAGTGTGTGAAGTGTGGTGTTGGTGTTCTGATGCACCAGAAATGTAAGTTGATGCATGTTTCCATTTCTGTATTCTAGTAGTGCATCTAAGTACTATGTACTTTGTGTTTTGATGTGTCTATGTGTCAGACATTTGACAATGCTGCATGGTTATTATGAAATGAGAATTGATTGTTCCATGCTTTGTATTCTTGACCTTTTGAGTTTTCTATAGTTTTTTATTGAACACTAGATTTTGAAATTATTTCAGAGGTCGAGTTCATATTTGGTTGTTTATATGTATGAATACATGTTGGAAGGAAAGACTTACTTAATTGCAGACTGGATTCCTGGTTAATAAATGAGCTATTTTGATATTTTGTTTATATTTTTGAGCAATCAGATAAAGATGTAGTCTCCATGTTGTACATGGATGTGTAGATGAAGGACTGATGGGTCTGTGCGGGATAGAAATTCAGTTAGGTATTCGGATAATTGTCGCCCAGCATCTTTGGAAATTTAGTAGGCAGATGTACAGGTTATTTTGTACTTTATTGCATTGAATCAATTTTCTTATAAAATTATTATTGCAAATGCAAGCTGGCATTTACAAAGTCTGCCTTAAGTAAAGATCTACTTGTGAAAAGGCATGTGCATCATCAATGGA
>JADBJO010011237.1:64671-66201 GCA_016801955.1 Conus betulinus
ACTGTGTGCCCTTTGTGAGAATACCTGGGATTGTCTCTTTCTGACTTCCGGAAACTGGTCCCTTCTCCAAGTGGGTACAGAGCTGTGTGTTGGGATCTGCTTGTTCCCTTGCTGTAGCAGTTTAGGGTCCTGCCTCTCGAGTCTGCAAGCGTTGAGCACAAAACTGCTGCGCTTCAGTCTGCACGTGGTTGGCTCTGACATTCTTTTGTTCATGGGGTGATTCTTCATCCTCTTGAATTTGGCAGCCTGGGTGAGAACTATGGCATCTCTCCTGCTTTCAAGGCTCTGTACACCTGTCAGAGTTTTCATGGCTTGGATTGGGGTTGATTTGAGAGCGTCAGTGAAGATCCTGGACGCTTCGTTCTGGACCCTCGAAACTTTATCTAGGTTGGTCTTAGCTGCTGTCCCCCAGGCAGCCGTGCCATATTCTAGGACAGGTGTCACTCGTCCTAGGTACAGTTTCTTCTGGATCTTGTGGTCGCCTCCCCAGGAAGTTCCTGATAACTTCTTCATCAATGCCAGACGTAGCCTGGCTCTTTCTCTACACTTGCTGATCTGGTGTCTCTCCAAGTCATCCTGGGGTCAAATGTGACTCCCAAGTAAGTGGGTGACTTATCCTGTTGGAGGACGTGACCATTCACCTAGAGGCGTGCTCTCTGCTCTTTTGTAGCTAGGTTGAAGATGGGGTACGTGGCTTTTTCTGGCATTGATGGTTACAAGCCACTTTTTGTCCATGTCTCGATCTTCTTCAGAGCTTCCTGGATCCTTACAGTGGCTGGTGTTATGTACTGCTCTGAGCACCAAATGCCAAGATCAACTGCGTAGATTGCATCATGGATCCATGCAGGGATGTCATCGAGGATGTCATTCATGAAGATGATGAAAAGTGTACGGTTCACTGGTCTTGATGCTAGAGCACAGACATGGGTTTGTTTGTGGGTCTGTGATACCCTCCATGACAAGGCCACCACAGCAGTTTACTTCAACAGTCATACTGGGGACTGATTTAGAATCACAGTCTATGTAAGACAAGCTGCTTTCTCTCCTGCTACTCTTTTAAACATCTGTTGGAGCGAATCATGACGACACACTGAAGAAATGTAAAGGAAACAGTTAGCACTGGAGGCAAGGCAAACAACAACTTGAGTTTTACTGACCACATTGATAGCCCAGCAGAAGGTCAGGAACTATCTACTTATTTGGAACACTTCAATAAAACTTCAACAACCCTTGGCATGCAGATTAGCGCAGAGGAATCTAAACTAATGACAGCAACATCACCGGTAGCAGCGCTGATATCAGGGGATCGTTAGAAGCTAGAGAGAGAGAGAGAGAGAGAGAGAGAGACGAGAGAGAGAGAGAGAGAGAGAGAGAGAGAGAGATAGAGACAGACACAGACACAGAGACATACCTGTGTGCATGCGAGTGTGCGTGGGTACGTGTGGGTATTGAGTGTTGGCAAGGGTGCAATATAAAGTATACCCTAACCGACGAGGTATCAAAACGAAAGTAACTTTTAAAAAGCAAGAT
>JADBJO010011238.1:0-7500 GCA_016801955.1 Conus betulinus
TCGTTATAAGCGGCTTTGTGACTGTATTTGAGTACAACAAATCAAAACCCATGGCCATCAAGAGATGTTCCAAGAATCAGGCATTTCAGTATCAGTTGAGCAGATAATGGTCTCTGATATTTGGGCCCTACTATCAAATCACCAAAATTGGTTCCATGTTGACTCCACCTGAATGGAGACTAAACTCTCACACTAGTCATGAAGTTGTATTAATCTCAGGTTAGAATATTGTTTCAATAGACTGTACTAAAGACAAAGAGACCGGTCTTCTTGCTGTTGATCGGTAGATCTATCAACTTCAAGTGGCTTTTCCCATCGAGAGCAGCATAATACAGAAACGTGTGGATAGAAATTGCGCTGAACAAATCATGGCCCATTGTAATCGGGGTTCGTTATCAAAACCCAGCAGAATGCATCAGCTTGGCAGGTGAATTTGTATCTATGATGGATATAGTTTCATTAGAATGTAAAGAAATCATTTAACTTGGTGACTTGAATATACACCTTACGAAGCCAAACAGCCAATTGATCCAGACAATAAGCCAGTGTAATTTACATCAGCTCATCAAAACACCCACCAAAGTATCACAATCTTCAAAGACATTCATTGACCACATGTATGTTTTCAAATGGTTATAACGTATTAGAAGCTAGCATAACAATCTTCAGCTTAAGTGATCATTATCCAGTGTGTGTTACATGGTTTTAAACACAGACTTAAAGTCCTGAAACCAGGCCACAAAATCATACATCTAGTTTGCAAAGTGAAACGACTGCAGGCAGAAATCTAAACAAATCTTAATAAATGTCAGCGAACCGCCCAGAGAAACGTGGACAACAGTCACAAGACAACACACAACGCGTTTCGACCTCTTAGGTCTTCTTCATGTGAAACAAAGATGAACAAAATAACGAAAATGCACTTAAGCTTTGATCGCTTCAGAAGCAGTCTGAAGCGATCAAAGCTAAGTGCATTTTCGTTATTTTGTTCGTCTTTGTTTCACCTGAAGAAGACCTAAGAGTCGAAACGCGTTGTGTGTGTTGTCTTGTGACTCGTTTGTCCACGCTTCTCTGGGCGGTTCGCTGCCATTTATTTAAGATTTGTCACAAAATCATAATTTATTGTTGCTTTTTTAACTCTAATGAGCAGAAATTCCTGTTTTGACTTATTGAACTCAAAACCCTCCACACAGAACATATTTGACTTGTTGAACACAAAACTGTCTGCAGTATACAATATTACGGAATCTGATTCAGGGATTGAATTTTGATCCAAGCTTTAATAAAAATATGTAATAAACATGCTCCATTTAAAACAATCAAAGGAGAACGCATACCAAAACCACCATGGTATTCAAACAATCACAGGAGGCGTGTTATCTTAGAGACCTTTTAAAGGTACATGACCATGATGCAGCATCAAGATCATCAAGAATGTTGTAAACTCTCAGAAGTGTAGAGGGGAAGCAAAATCTATATTGAGGGTTAACCTCCAAACAAATCCAGACTGGTTGGCAAGCTACAAACCGATTTAATGATACGGATGACACTTCATTGAAATAAACTGTGATCAAACATATTTCTGCTGAACACTCACTTCTCCACAATTCCAAATACCATTTGTTACAACTGGCTATTCAAGCGCTAGGGAACTTGAAGCGCTCCAGTGATTTTGTCTTAATGACCAAAAAACAAAAAAATTAACATCTAAGCTACTGATTTCATCCATAACCATAGAGTATACAAGGTGTGTCAGTATCTGGTTCATCTCAAACACACTGGGAACTCGCAGCAGATGACATAGATGGCAATAACTGATATGTCAACTTAGGTCTTGAATCTGTGCATAGATAAACTCATTTTCCAAATGCATCAAAAGAAAAACCAAAAGTTGTCCCTGTAAAAAATCTGGTGATGATTCAGATCCTTCAAACTACTGACCAGTATCAATCATGTCTATCTTTCCAAACCTTCAGAACAATTGATTATACACATTCTTTGTCACTTCAACTCCTACAATTTGCTCCATCCTGGGCAGTCTGGTTTCAGACAAAAGCTTCCTATCATACGGCATTGATCGGTCTCGTATATGAGTGACTTCATAACATTGATAACAACAGAAAATCGTTATGTTCTGTTCATTGATTTCAAGAAAGCCTTTGATGTCATTGACCATAATCTCCTCCTTCAGAAACTGAATTTGTACACAAGCTCACAATTCCACTCTTCAAATTTTCGACCACATGGCCTTTTTCAAGAGAAAAAAACAAAACAATACAACTATGTAATGTCCATCTTTTGCAACTGGACAGAGCAAAAAAAAAAAAAAAAAAAAGTTTTTTTTTGTGTCGAAATTTGTACAGGTTATCAACATCTGCCTTATTCTTCTAAATTCATATATATTCATATACCACAATATATAAGGTCTACATGTGAACTTTCTGCAGATTCAAACCAGCCATAATGAAATTACCTTTTTTTTTGTTGTTGTTGAAAATTTGCAAGAAAGTACCAATGATTTTGAGAAAATAGACTGAACTTTTTTTTTTTTTTTTTTTTTTTTGCTGTCCCAACCTCTGCACCACCTCAGAGGCAGTGCACCCACGCCACTCATTCCGACACCCTGTCCACAGCCACAGTCCGGTCGGCCCCGCCGCAGCCCCGGCACAGGCAATCCACAGGATGCAGTCAATGTCAAGTCGTCAAGAGGCAAACCACCGGAGGAGACACTGCACTGCCGCCGAGTCACTTCGTTGGTGTTCAGTGGCGCCTGTTCTGATCTAACATACGCAGGACACCACCTACTAAGCCCCCTACTGACGATAATAATTCCTTAGTCGCGGAGCCGGCGTGAGTGAGCTCTCCCTCCAGAGGGCGCCATCACATCCGTCCAACGACAGCGCCCATGGACTCGCCGACACCGGTGACCCCGACGGAACCAAACCAAGGCCACAGACGTGGAGAGGACATCGAAACTGAGGTCACCATGAGAGCAGTGCATGAAGGGCCACAGAACTTGAGACATTTATTTTATGCTGATCAATGAGAATGAGGATGATTAAGATGATGCTACAGATTTCCATTTCGGTCTGAGACTACATGACAGGGCTGTACTCTACGCTTCCTTTCATAATATATCCCGGCGTCATCCAGGCCCGAGAGATACAGGCACCTGCAGTGTTTTGGTCAGAAATTTGAGCAACACTCCACAGAAACGCATCCATTGAGTGGATGAAGCTCGACTGTGTGGTCCCAGTCTTCCGAACTGAGTCCGCAGCAAACTCAACTCTGGGTAGGAGCCGGTCGGGGCAGAAAAACCCACATGACTTATGGGATTCGAACCCACGACCTCCCAGCCGGGAGTCCGCGACGCTGACCACTTCGCCACGGCGGCTGGTAAATAGACTGAACTTGACCACATGTCAAATCTCTCCGCCAAAATTAAAAACATGCACCAGACCCCCCCCCCCCCCCCCCCCCCCCCCCCAAAAAAAAAAAAAAAGAGAGAGAGAGAGAAACAACAAAAGCTCACCTGTGATTTCCCTCCTTCAAACCTCGAACGTACTTGTTGAACAACCACTCATCATTAAGTCTTAGGAATAATAATAACAATCTCGGCTGAATTCCCCACATAACTTCATTATGCTAAAGACTTTCTCAGAAGGTGTATCATTTGCCAAAATCAAACTTTTTTTTTCTTTTTACATTTTATTCATGTAAACTCTTTCCAACCACACATTCAGTCTTCTAGGTTATGCATCAACTCATGGGAGGTCAAAAGCACAAAAGAATGCTTAAACTGATCATCCTGAAGAAAATGCCTCTTGAAGCTCAGACTATAACAACCTCCATTTAGCCAGAGACTCAAATACAACAAAAGGCTAATGATGCACAAGACTGTGACCGAGAATGTCCCATCAATGAGCTGATTCTAAAAAAAATTGCCAAGAAACTCTTTACAAAATCCATATCCCAATCCCCAAAGTTTACTTAATTAAATCAAGCCTAACATACTCGGGCTTCATCTAGTAAAACTCCCTACCAGAGTCCATCAAATGAATTCATTATAAAACTTTCAAAAACAGTCACCAAACCCATCATCTGCTGTAATTGTACTAAACAAAGATCAACACCAATATGTAACATCAAAATTATAAACCATCACATGTTGTATGTACTTGTTCGTTTTTTATGTATCTATGTACACTTGCATGTACTAGTGTTTTTGTATGTCTGTTTTTTTTTTTTATTCTCTCTCTCTCTCTCTCTCTCTCTCTCTCTCGCTCTCTCTCTCATCTCTCTCTCTCTCTGTTACACATTATGTGTATACTTTGTCATATTCATGTTCTCAGCTACTATGTACGTTATATACATGCTGTTGTCCGTTATAGTACCTTTCTATGTGCTCTTTCCCTTTGCCTTCGCCTTTTTTCATTGATACTGCAGTGTCATTGCATGGCCGATTTTTTTTTTTTTTCTCTTTTTTTTTCATATATTGTTTCATTCCATTGCACATGATTGTCCCTACTCAGTATAGTACAGGCTGAAAAAAAGAAAAGAAAAAAACATCAGCGCTTATCTACTCTTCTCGTAAATAAAGAATTCTATCTGAACTTTATCTCTCTCTCTCATTTTTTTTCCTCCCGCAGTCTCCCTCTCCTCTCTCTCTCTCTCTCTCTCCTCTCTCTCTCTTCTCTCTCTCTCTCTCTCTCTCTCTCTCTCTCTCTCTCTCTCTCTTTCTGTTATCTACATCTCTGTATTTAAAAAGTCTGTCCTTTCGTCTGTCTGTCGCTTCCTCTCAGTCTATTTTTCACGCTGTTTGTCACTATCTCTGTCTCTGCTCATGTGTGTGTGTGTGTGTGTGTGTGTGTGTGTGTGTGTGTGTGTGTGTGTGTGTGTGTGTTGTGTGTCCCATCCGGGGGTTGCAACCTTGCCGACGTGAGAGGGCTTGCACTGTCCAGTGATCCCTTAGGCTCTGCTGGCAAGGGCATCAAGTCTTTCTTAGAGGCCTGTGAGGTCAAGTTGCTGTCTGGTCTAAGCACAACGTGGTAGGAGGTGATGCCCCTGGTAGGGTCTCCAATGTCAGACAGGTTCAGGGTGAGGGCCCAGACAAATAGTGACTCGCCATTTTCCTATTCTGTCTTCTGCCGTCTTTGTTGGATATTTCCTGTCTCCATCTCCGATTCAAGTCTTCTTTTCCACATTCTTTTTCTCTGTGGTCTTCTTAAGATCCCCTGCCATTGCCGTGCGGTGCGACCTGTGATGGAGGGGAATGAGATCCTGGTGATTGAGAGGGCAGGTGCCCTCAACACATCTCTTTGGCTCGGACCTTTTCTAGACAGGAGGTACACTCTGGCCCAGGCGTTTCAATCGGCTACCCCTGCGTGGGGCTGGGTCAAGACAGGCAATCCCCACGGCTGGCCAAGGTAACCCTTGCACTGCTCGGCTCTCTTTTTCCCTGGGAGTTGAGCATGATCAGGGGGATAGGTTTGGTAGGCTCTTATTTGTTGTATACCTCTCCCGAAGCCTGGAAGCGGTCAAGACAGTTGACTTCTTTGCCATGGTCCCATGGTAGGTGCGTAAGGGAGACGTGAATTTTCTTTTAAATGGCTTCTTCACAAACCCCCACCCACCCCCCCCCCCCCCCCCCCCCCCCCCCCCCCCCCCGCCCCCCCACCCCCCCCCCCCCCCCCCCCCCCCCCCCCCCCCCCCCAAAAAAAAAAAAAAAAAAAAAAAAAATCCTAAACAAACGAAAAGTACATTCCAATATTAAAAGAATATGACAGGAATCTGAAGTGGACTCTGATTCTTAAATAGAAACAAGGAAAATTACTGGATTTTGGTCTGCATTCCGAAGGGCTTCCATGGGATTGCAGGAGATTCCTTGTTCAGTGTAAATCTAAGAGACAGAACAGCCGCTGAGAGCAACAAAACTGGTAGACAGAGATCCAGGTGACTCCCCATAAACAGTTAAATTTATCCAAGGGAGTCATTCGATCCCCGGATCGGAGAGGCATTTCAGAGACCGAGATAAAACTGAACTTATTTCTCAAGGTGCAGTTGACGAGCATAGGGTCACAGTTCGGTAAGGAACGGAAAGAGTGCGCACCAACACCATCTTTCTGACATTCTGCATCCCTTCATTGCCTCAAGTCATCAAAGTGGGTTTTTTGAATGTACGCATTCAACTTTGCATTCCGTCTCCGATGCGATGCTTCAAGTGCCAGAAGATTGGGCACGTCAAAGATCGCCGTTCTGGGGAGGAGGTGTGTGATGTTTGCTGAAATGATGGGCTGTGTAAAGATCCGGCCCATTGTGCAGACAGTGATAGCGACCACCCCTCCTCTTCACGAAACTGCCCACTTTGGATTAAGGAAGCTAACATACTGAAAGTTAAAACGGAAAATAAATTTCTATTTTTCGAGGTGCGCAAGCAGGTCCTTAGTAGTCAACATACTTCAGTCTACGCCCATCTTGCGCCGAATTTGACGAAGACAAATGATTGCACGTTCGTTTTCGTTGTCCTGAGTGTTGTGTATCGTGCCTGAAGAAGACCTAAGAAGTCGAAAAAGGGTCGTGTTTTGTCTTATGATTCGTTTGTGTACGTTGTTCGGTGGAATCATTATAAATACTTTAAAAAAATGTACTCCGATGTCTTGCAATAAACTCCAACTGCTAAAACCTCATGGTTTGATTCTAACTGCCAACAAATCTCAAGAGAACACAAACGGGCTCAGCGTCGGGTATTCCAAAGACCTTCAGCTCCAAACGCTCAAGCCCATCAAACACTCCGAGCCAAAATGAGATCCACTTTTAAAGTCAGTCATGGAAAAACCTGCTGCACCAGGCTGAGAGTTCTAAACATCCAAGAAAAAAGTCTGGAACATCATCAAGAAAATCAAAGGGAAGAACAACGACCCGTCAGTTCATCACCTGAAACTTGCTGATTCCTGGTAACTGACAAACAAGCTGTTGCCAGTCTGCTGGCCTCCACCATCAACAGAACTCATCCTCCTCCAGTGAATCTGTTGTTTTAAAAACAAACAACACGGGACAAAAACTCTTCCCAACTTCACTTCAGACAAGTCTGAAGTGTACAACCTACCTTGTTCAATTGATAACTGAAATCAGCTCTGCAAACCTGCAAAGATTCTGCTCCTGGCCTGGATGATATTCATTGTCAGCTCTTGAAACATCTCCCAGAGAGTTGTCTCCAGACCCTTCTAGAAGTCTGCAACCATATCTGGACCACAGGATGCTTTATGCCCTCCTGGCGAAAAGCCCTCACCATTCCGATTTCTAAGCCTGGAAAAGACCTTACCAACCCTTCAAACTATTGTCCAATAGCTCTGACAAGCTGCCTCAGCAAGGTAATGGAAAAGAAGGTCAATTGTCGTCGTCTGACGTGGAAGCTGAAAACCGATGGCCTTTTGACCAGTGAACAGTGCGGGGTTCCGGAAGTACCACTCGACTGTTGACCATTTAGTTCGCCTGGAAACC
>JADBJO010011238.1:12500-60000 GCA_016801955.1 Conus betulinus
GGGGGGGGGGTTACCGAATGTCAGTGGATAAATTTGCTTGCGGTCTCGAATAATATTTACCAGTTCTGTCTTGTTCTCATCGAATTTAACCTTCCAGCGCTTTGCCCATTCAAAAATCTTTTTCCAGGTCAGAGTTTAAGATATCAGCGCGGATTACAGGGTTAGACAGAGGAAGTGCTAAACTAGTATCCTCGGGGCGAATAGCTTAATTACAGAACGATATCATGTACTATATCATTATTGTAGACTAGAAAAACAGTAAGGGACCTAATACGGATCCCTGTGGCACTCCCGCAGAAAGCCTCTGGAGGATGGAGTTTTCACCTTTCATAACCACTGCCTGGGAACGGTTGGAGAGATAGCTTCTCAGTAAGTCTGGCAATTTCCCTCTTATCCCGACGGCGTTTAGCTTTAATAAGAGCCCTCTGTAGCATACACGATCGAATGCTTTTAAAATGTCCAAGTATACCATTTGTGTGGTAACTCCAGAATCAAAAGGAGAACAGAGTTCGTTATAGGTAGACAGTAACTGATTAACTGTAGATTCAACAGGGATGAATCCAGATTGTAGGGGGGAGTAAGAATGGCATTTGATGTTGGAAAGAAATAGATGTGTTGATGTATACATTTCTCAAGAACTTTTCCGACACAGCTTAGTAAAGAGATGGCCGATAATTACTGCAAAGTTCTTTTGGTTCTTCATTTATGAATAGGGATCACATGCAAAATCTTCCATGATGATGGGAATCTACTATCACGAAGACATCTGTTATACAGTGTAGTGAGAGGAAGGCATGTAAATGAGAGAGAGAGAGAGAGAGAGAGAGAGAGAGAGAGAGAGAAGGGAGAGAGAGCAGAGAGAGACAGAGACAGAGACAGAGACAGAGACAGACAGACAAAGGGAGGGAGGGGAGAGAGGGACCGAAGAGGACTGACAGAGAGAGAGAGAGAGAGAGGGGGGGGGGGGGGGAGGAGGGGGGGGGGGGGGGGGGGCAGGGAAGGAGACAGAGACGAAGAAACAGCAGAAAGAAACAAAGAAAAACCAAAGCAAAGAGACAGGACAAAGAAAGAGAGAGGGTAAAGGAACTTGAGAGAGACACAGACAGATAAAGAGACGGACAGACATATAGACAGACAGGCAGACGCAAAAAGAGAGAAAAAGACAGACGGCCAGAGAGACAGTCAGACAGACAAAAAGAGAGAGCCTGAGAGAGACAGACAGACAGAGACAGACAGAAACAAAGACAAACGAAGTGAGGAGAGTGAGATAAACAAATAGACACACATACAGACCGACATGCAGACTCAAAGAGAGAGAGAGAGAGAGACAGAGAGAGAGAGAGCGGAGAGGGACCGAGAGAGAGATCAGAGAGAAAAGAGAGAGACGAGAGAGAGAGAGAGGGAGACGAGAGAGAGGAGATCGAGGGAGAGAGAGAGAGAGAGAGGGCGCAGAGAGGAAAGAGGGAGACAGAAGAGAGGAGAGACAGAGGACAGAGAGGAGAGAGAGACATACGGGGAGGAGGAGAGAGAGACAGAGACTACGGGGAGAAGAGAGGAGAGAGAGAAAAAAAAAAAAGAGAGAGAGAGAGAGAGCGAGAGAGAGAGAGAGAGAGAGAGAGAGGAGAGAGAGAGGGGCAGAGAAAATAGAGGCAAAGAAAAGAAAACAAAAGAAAGAGACAAAGAGACAGTGAGAGTAAAGGAGATTGAGACAGACACAGACAGATAAAGAGACGGACAGAGATATGGTCAGACAGGCAGCAAAACAGGACGCCAAGAGAGAGAGAGAGAGAGAGAGAGAGAGAGAGAGAGAGAGAGAGAGAGAAACAGACAGGCAGACAGAGACAGATAGACGGAGACAGAAACAAAGAGACAGACAGACAGGAACAAAGACAGGGACAAAGACAAAGACAGAGAGAGTGAAGGAGAGTAAAACAGACAGACAGACACACATATAGGCAAACATGCAGACACAAAGAGAGAGAGCGAGAAAAAAAAGAGAGACAGAAAGACAGACAGAGACAGAGAGACGGATAGAAACAGAGAGAGAGAGAGAGAGAGAGAGAGAGAGAGAGGGAGAGAGAGAGAGAGAGAGAGAGAGAGAGAGAGAAATCAACAAAGTCAGACGGGGGGAGGAGGGCGGGGGGGGGGGGGGGGGGGGGGGGGGGAGGGGGGGGGGCGTGAAAGAGAGAGAGAGAGACAGAGACAGAGAGCTAGCTAGCTTGCTGGCCGAGACAGACAGATAGATAGATAGACAGACAGATGGATGGATGGATAGATAGTTAGGCCTACATATGTGTGTTTGTGTGTGTGTGTGTGTGTGTGTGTGTGTGTGTGTGTGTGTGTGTGTGTGGTGTGTGGTGGTGTGTGTGTGTGTGTGTGTTTCTCTCTCTCGTCTCTTTCTTTCTTCCTGTCTCTATGTGTTTTTGTCTCTCTTTCTCTCCGTCTTGTTCTCTTTTTTCATGTAACTCTGTCTTCCTGTCTGTCTATCCGCCTGTGTCTAACCAAAGACAGTACGCCCTACGTCCGTAGGGCGTACTGTCTTTGGTCTAACTCTCTGTGTGTCCGTCTGTCTGCCTGTTCCTTTGTCTCTCTTTATACGTCTGTTTCAATGTCTCCACCCGCATGTATCTGTCTCTCTCAAAAAAGCACCACTGGACATTACTGATGTGTGTAGATCGGCAGAAACGAAGTGTCTCTGTTAGTGGGCTGCCTCATGACCACTTGATGTTAACTGCTGTCCGTGGATTTCCGGTGCCAGAACTAAGACCAGACAAAGCAGCATGTAGCTGTGAATGAAGGTCCGGAAAGTAGTCAGGAAACTCACGGATTCGGACCTGGTGATTTTCTTTTTTTTTACAGCTAACTTGCTTATTGCACCATTGGTGTCGCTCCGCAACTTTTTTTTTTTTTTTTTTTTTTCCAAATGCTTAGTGGATATTTTGTTGTTCACATCCGTACATCAGCTGTATGCACTTCCGCGTTGGTACCAAAGTTTGGAAACGTTGGGAACTAAAACAATGTACATTATGCATTCTGGCGTGATCTTATAATAATCTTATTTTATACAAGCCATGAGTACAACTGAATTTTCCATCACCATCCAAATTGTCAGGGTCATAAATATTTCACCCCATTTTATTTCATTTTGCGTTCGGTTGTGGTTTTAACGGCTAGGCGGGAAAGCATCTTGGTCAGGCCTAGCCTACATCTTTGAACTGCAGTCAAGTCCTTGTTAGGGAGGTCCGCTATCAGTGGGATAGAACAATCTGTTCAAGAATTTCTTGTTGGTTATACTCTTCTCTCTGTCTCTGTTGTAAAGATTTATGGGGAAGACAGCAACGATGACAAACTACACAACAAAAGAACGTTGTTTTTTTAGACGTTATCACACAATCTTGATGTAGTTCAGATTCTCATGTGGCGATATTTTTCCACTTGTAAAACCAAGGAAGGTAACTCTACCAACTGATTGGTATTCGGCATCATGGCGAACCATGCTGAGCAAATGCAAAAGTACTTTCAGGCTAACTGTAGAACTAGAGACATTCAGATACATTCTGCTAAGGTTCACTCTGTAGCATGGAGTGCAGATGGCAGAAGACTTGCATCGGGATCCTTTGACAAAACTGTTGCCATTTACGTCGTGGAAAGAGAACGCCTGGTAAGCTCATTGGTGAAGTGAAGTTTAGCGGCCGGCAAAATCAGTTTCAGGGTCTTGGTTTGCCAGTGTCTAAGATCGTTAATTCGCGCTCTCACGAAGAAAAGCTGTTCTGTCTGAGAGAGCGCCAGTCAGTACTGCCCAGAGAAAGGGGAGGGACGTAGGCTTTCAGATTAGAATCTTGCTGTTAAATAATTTATGGCGATATATCCACATTGACCCCCTTCTGAAGTAAAATAAATTAAAAGCAGTTTCCTCTGACTTATAAACTTGTACTCGTGGGTATGCTGCTGTGGGAAAACTGCATTTTCATACTTCTTGCAGAAGAGTACACATGGTAAATGTGGATATTGCCAGAGTTATGCGATCTCTCCTTGCGAGTGCCAATGAGAAACAGGCAAAAGGGGGGGGGGGGGGAGGGGGTGTGGATGCTAGACTAGGACTTCTCCCTCCCCCTTCTTTCCTTTTTGTTCTTGTGCTGATCTCAATCATGAGCACACTATATAGAAAATATCCATTCCATCAGTAAAACAACAATGAATCAGATCACAACAAATTTTCCATCCATGATTCAGGTGCATTGTTTCTGGCTTCACCATTCATGTAGTTGCTTAAAAAAAAAAAAAAAAAAAATCTATTCTCTAACATGCAAACTTGCATGGTATGCAGTCTGCATGGAGAAAACCTCAAATCATGACTGCAATGATGATCTTCTCAATTACCAGTGTTGATTTTTTACTCATGTAATGTGCATCACAAGAAGGCACAAGTATCTGCAGGTGCTCATGTATGTGGCGCACCTGTGTGTGTGTGTGTGTGTGTGTGTGTGTTACTGTAGGAGGTATGCAAGCACAGAGATGTGTTTCATAACCTTTCAGCAGGTGTTCTGCTATGGTGGATATTCTGTTGGAGGTCTGAAAATCATATACACCCTAGAGTTTGTTCCAAAAATGAAATTGCAGCTTCTTGCATTGGTTCACTTATTTGTGATTTGGAAAGATGTGTCTCCATGCAGGTGGTGCAAAATATGATTTATGGTGTTAAAAAAAAAAAGAAAATTGAGTACTTCATCATAAATGAAGTTGAAATCAGAAACAATGGAAAATTTCAAGTGAAAAACTACTCTAGAGTTTTATGGCACTGATTTAGGATTGAACTTCCAGGGAGTCTCGGAAGGGCAATGAGGATGGTCATATTCAGTTTATAAATTAAACCAGTTGCCATTACTTCATGACATGAGATGACCTGAGGCCTGTTAGGAATGCCTGTTCACTGTTCATAATATTTGCTTTTGGCGTGTGTGGCAGCAGGTCCTGTAAATTTTGATATGCTGGAAAGTAGATCTGCTGCACAGGCAGATGTCGCTCATAGATGGTGCTGTAAAAACGTTATTGGACAAACTGTACCAAGTGTTGGTATATTGTTCTAATTTCCTCAAATCTAAAGTTCACTAGTTCACTCAGAACTGTGTTTTAGGGAGTTTAAGTGATGGGGGGGGGGGGGGGGGGGGGGGGGGGGGGGGGGGGGGGGCGCAATATGTCCAGTTACCCTTTTGTACTTTTTTGCTTGAAGTATGGAAAAGAACTTCCTCAGACTTGGAATTGTTCCTGGGATTCTGCACTTCACCACACAAAACTTGTGGATATTGCTTATTTTCACCCTTTTGCATTCTGTCTCATGTTTTTAGACGATGTATTTTAAAGAACTGTGTGAATGAATGACTTTGTGAGTTGATTTTAACATGGTGACAGCCCTGATATGGCCTTTTGCAGTCGCCTGGGCTATAAGCAGCATTATCTTATCTTATCTTCTGTGCCTTATCAGTTGCATTACCCACATTCCACTGTGACTTATTCGGACTTCCTGGACATAACCACAACCTGGGTGGTTCTGCTGCAACCCTGGCACTAGTAGTCTATAGGGAGTAAGCAGTCAGTCCGCATCAAGTCAATATCATATGAGGCTATGCATCAGAGGAGACACTGCACTGCTGCTTAGTCACATGTGTGGTTTCACTTCAGTCATGTTCAGTGGTATGTGATCTGATCAAACATACTCAAGACATCACTGCTGAGTCATTGAAGACAATAAGTGCTTCATCATGGAGCCAAATGAATGAGCATCTCTCACTGGAGGAGGCTACCATATCTGGTGAACTTGTTGAGATAGGCACTCTTGAAATGAACTCACAGATGGCATAGATGCAAAGAGGAAACTGAAACTTAGATAAACCTAAGGGCAGAGCATGAAGGGCCACAGAATTTGAGACTTTTTTTTTATAGGGAGGATGAGGATGATGAAGTTGATGCTATGCAGTTCCATAATGGTCTGACCCTATATGTTAGGATTGTACTCTCATTTTCATGATATATCCTGGTGTCAACCAGATCCAAGAGATACAAACACCTGCAGAATTGGTCAGGAATTTTTAGCAGTTCCCTCAGAGATGGATCCATCTAAGTGGATGTAACTCCACTGTGTGGTTTAAATCATCCCAGTGAAGTCCATTGCAGACTCAGCTTTTGCTAGGTGCTAGTCAGGACAGAAAAATTCCATAAATAAATGGCTGTGATTGGAATTGAATCACAACTTCCCTGCCAATAATCTGCAAGCGCACCCTAACCACTAAGCCATGGTGGCAAGTAGTGTTTGACAGAATTTGTTCTCAAATCTGTTGTTGAGGCGAGATCAAAGCTTGGTTGATTGACATCATGATAGCCTAGTACTTGTATTTGTATCATTCTGTAGGCCTCGGTACTGAGTCTTTGGTGCTCCATACATGCCAGCCTCAGTGTTGCATCTCAGTTGAGATGTATAACGTTTATCTTTCAGATGAACTAGAAGTTTAGGTATTTGACATTGCACATCTTCAGTCTTGCTACTCAAGTTTTTTGATAGGGTTGCCAGATACTCTATCCATATTCTGAAACTTGCATGAGGCTCTTGAAAAGTTGTATGAATGTTTTCTTTGAAACTAGTGAGAAGTAGTTGAAGGACCTAATTATGCTCAGTATAATATGCTAGTTGTACCTTTTGCAGTACTATTGGATTTGCTATGTATAGTCTGTAGAAGAAAGGTCAGAATCAGTTGACACCAGACAACACATCATTCAGTCTAAGCACCATTGTGTCAGTTTTGCTCTCCATACTGCAAATGCACTGTAGGTATTAAATTAGGCATGTTTGGAAAGAAATTTCATGAATTGAATCTGAATGCAGCTCACAAGTGTGAAAAGCTATTTGAAAAAAAAAAACAACCCTTTCCAGTGATACAAGAGTGTATGTATTATTTGATAAAACCTTGCAAGTTACCTTTTTTTTTTAACTTTTGATTTTCACAACAGAGCAAAGCTTGTTATCAGCAAGAGAATTGCAGCTTTTCTGTAAGCCAGTTGTCAACTCTTACAAAATTGTAATAATTTTATTTATTGTTGTGGGAAGCCATGATGGAGTGGGTGCCAAAGCGCAACACCAACACTAATGATCAAAATAACATAATGTGGTAAAGTACTGATAGATCAAACTTTCCATGATAATACTTAATAGAACAATGATAAATACATGTTTATATATTTTTTTTTACAGAATTAAAAACAACAACAACTCTGAATGTATGACAAACAATGTTTCCTTCTCAATATTTCTGAATGTTGTAATTGCTTGGATGCTGCCAATATAAAGGTGAAAAAATTGCTCAAAGATGATGGATAAATGGTAAACAGTGTCATGGAAACATCCAATCATGTTTTGCAATTCATGCCGAGTGATGCCAGCTTCTTTCATTCATACTGATCAGCATATTGTGGATTGTCTGTTTTTAGCTCAGCTGGTATAAATTTCTATCAACTGTGTGTATGACACTGTGTCTCCATGGTCATAAAATGTCAAGTAGATGTTCCTATTGATGATTTTGAATAGGGAGTACAGGGTCCCGCTGCCGTCCATTTTTTCTCTCATCATTTTTGTCTAGCAGTAGGCAGTCAAATGAACTGTTTTAGAGAAGTCTTCTTTACTGAAACAGTAACAGAAAGTTGTCTATTCAAGGTGAGTGTGATCTCCAGACTCCTGGTTCAGAAGCTCTGTACTTCCAGGCAGATGTTTAGTCTGTGGCTGGAATCATTAGACTGCTAATTTATTCTTCAAGTATGACATTCTTTAAATGAAATAGGACTTGGGCTGGTCTGTCCAGTTAGCATCAAAGCTGTGTGTAGCTGGTTATCTGTAGACAAGGTGGAGACTGATTTGTGGAGACTTTGTAGTGTGCTTGTGCTCAGAATTCAGAAGAGACTTTATGCTTGTTACTTGCCCTCATTTCAGGGAATGTCCTTTTCTCTTTCTTTTTCCAGCTTTTTTTTTTTTTTTTTTATAACTTGTTTTGCTGCTGGGATTAATTGGAATCCTACTTTATTGTTTCTACCAGAAATTATGACATCTGAATCAAAAACTGTTGAAAATGTATATTTGAAAGCAGCAAATATGTTATTTTTCAACTCAAAATAGGTGCTTTGGAGCACTGTGCTTATCTCACATTCTTTCAAATATTCCACATTTCTTCTGTATTGGTATTTTTTTCCTCATTTTTTTTTCTTCAGGAATTTGGTATGCCAGGGCTTATGGTGGAGTGCCTTTGTTGAGTGTTCTTGGAGACAGTGTGAGGGGCCTGGAATTAACTTTTGTGACTGCATATGACACTGGTTCATTGTGGGACCTTTCTGGTGGTTCTAGTGGTTGGCAGAGGCATTTTGGCGTGTGTGATGATGATGAGGTTCTGATTGCTGGCTAGAGTCTGGCTGAAAAAAAATCTGTTTTTAGTGGGCAAGAGCTACGGAATCAAGAGCATGTTTATTCTTTCCAGGGGCTGCAATTCTAAGTTGAAATGTTTCACCACATTTGTCAACAAAACAGAATCACAAGATCTCTTGATAAGTTCTCAGTTTTCTACAACACTGCTGCAGTGAGATGACAGTACTCGCAACAAAAAAAAAAAAACTGCATCCTAAGGACCTTCTGCGTGAAAATCTGTATGTCAAACTGCAAAATCAGCACATAAAGTACCACCAGTTATGTGCTGTAAGGAACACTGCTAATGAATGTTACCCAGGTCATGTCGCCCTCTGATGCATGACTAAAACAAAGTTAAATGCATCAATCAATGATAAACAGGATAACACATTTTCAGACAGAAAAAAACCTCAAATGATACACAAACTTATAGTTAAAAAAATAAAACTATTACCAATTGCATGGGCATACTTTTTTTTTTTTTTTTTTTTTTTCCTGTCCCAACCTCTGCGTCTGGCCACCTCAGAGGCAGTGCACACAGGCCGCTCATTCCGACACCTCGTCCACAGCCGCAACCCAGCCAGCCCCGCTGTAGCCCCGGCACCGGCAATCCACAAGGAGCAGTCAGTGTCAAGTCTTCAAGAGGCAACCCACTGGAGGAGACACTGCACTGCTGGCGAGTCACTTCGGTGGTGTTCAGTGGCGCCTGTTCTGATCTAACATACGCAGGACACACCTACTAAGCCCCCTACTGACGACAATAATTGCTTAGTCGTGGAGCCGGCGCGAGTGAGCTCTCCCTCCGGAGGGCGCCACCACATCCGTCAAACAACAGCCCCCATGGACTCGCTGATACCAGTGACCCCGAGCGGAACCAAACCAAGGCCACAGACATGGAGAGACACATTGAAACTGAGGTCACCGTGAGAGCAGGGCATGAAGGGCCACAGAATTTGAGACTTTTTTTTTAATGCTGATCCATGAGAATGAGGATGATTAAGATGATGCTACAGATTTCCATTCGGTCTGAGACTACATGACAGGGCTGTACTCTACGCTTCCTTTCATAATATATCCGGCGTCAACCAGGCCGAGAGAGATACAGGCACCTGCAGTGTTGGTCAGGAAATTTGAGCAACACTCTCAGAAACACATCCATTAAGTGGATGAAATTTGACTGCGTGGTCCCAGTCTTCCCAACTGAGTCCGCAGCAAACTCAACTCTGGGTAGGAGCTGGTCGGGGCAGAAAAACCCACATGACTCTGATGGGATTCGAACCCACGACCTCCCAGCTGGGAGTCCGCGACGCTAACCACTTCGCCATGGCGGCTGGTTGCATGGGCATACTGACATACTGATCAATGGTGTGGAAGGAGATGTTTGGTAAGGGCACATGCCTCCTAGCTTATTTTTATTTAGTATTTTTTGTAAATGACACTGACATGTCAAAAATAGACATAAAGGCCACAACTGGCCAAAGTTAGGTTTAGCAGCCCTCCAGGTGAGATGTGGTGAAAAGAAATGAAAAAGAGAGAAAAACATTTTTAAAGATTAATGTTCTTTGGATAGAGTTTTAAATGATTAATTTGGTTTTCATCTTTGTAGGAACTTTCCAAGGGATGAGTAGTTTTCTTATTTTTTGAGAGGGGCATAGGTCTACTTTATGCTTTCTTGAAAGATGACTAGAGTTGCTGAGAATGAACAGATTTGCAGCTTGCTGAGACCAAAGCCAGGAAAGAAAACTGTATCAAACTTCTGTGAGGACCCAGGCAATTCCACTGGCAAAAACAGGTTTTTGTGTGACTGTCTGAGGCCCAAACTTTGAAAAGTAAAGGTTTCTGTATTATAGTTGTGAGGACTTGATAAATTGTTGAATAGAAACAATTAATTCATGATTATGTTGAACTAAAGTCAACAGTATTTCTCTTTGTAAATAATGTAAAAATTTAAGTTGTGAATTAAAGGAGGAGCTCTCTTTTGTTTTGTCTGACTGGTAGTGTCAATGTTACTTGAGCGAGAGTCTGATGTCAGCGGACACATGAATTCTTGAAGGTGATTGGCTGATTCCAATGAGGGTAAAGAAATACCTTTAGGTTGGACAGAGGTACAGTCACCATTTTTATTGGTGACCACAAAGGTTTTGTTGACAAAAGACCCCAGAGGTTGATCTACTCATTGGGAACAGAGCTATCTGAAGAGATGGGGCAGAGGTGTTCATCCCAGTTTACAAATGGGGAAAGGAGCCTGTGACCAGGGCTCAGACAACTATGGAACAGAACCCTGTCAAGCCCCTCAGATCAGTGACATCAAACAGGAGGGCCTGAGGAAGGATCAGGGCAAATCTTTTCACTGATTTTGAGAACTGGTGAAGGAGAAACATTTTTGGCTGTTGGAAACTATGGAATGGAGGGAACACAGTGTTAGTCAAAATCCCGCCCCCCCTCTCACCATCCCATCCTTTTATGAACGTTCATTTCAATCTGTACACCTGAAAATTCTTTGCTTGAGGTGTAATTGCCCCTTCTTTTCCCAGAAAAAGGTATGCATATCCCTGGGTCTGGAATGGATCAATTCTCTTTCATATATTAATATATTATTATTAGTATTACTATTATGTATTGTATGAAATATATTAATAATGATATTCAAGATGATGTTGTCTGTCCACAGAATATTTTAGCCTGTGTTGGAATTCATAATGAGTATCATCTACACCCAACCCTCTACTTTATTTATTTGTACATATTATATTACATCATTCTGAGTGGATGTAGTTAATATATATATATATGAGACTGGCTGTTATTAATGTCACAGAGCAAAGAGCATATATTCCGCGGCCATGGAGACAGTGTAGATCAGCTGTGCTGGCATCCTACAAATCCAGATCATCTGGCCACTGCTAGTGGAGACAAGACTGTGCGTATATGGGACTCTCGAACCAGCAAGGCTGCTGCTGTCATCAACACTAAAGGTGATGTCCAGAAAATCAGTGTGACTGTGACTTTTGTTTTTAATTAAATTTATTCTGAAATTTTCCTTGTTAATTAAATTATTAAACATAAAAAAAAAAAATTCTGCATGACGATATGACCTTGTTTTACACAAAAGCATAAAGAACATTTATTGATTATGAAAAACTCTGGAGATAGTTTACAGACTTTTTTTTATTACCACATGAAAGATGAAAGACATTGGGGGGGGGGGGGGGGGGGGGGGGGGGGGAGAACACTACATAAACTGGGGGAAAACATGCATAGATCTATATATATGCACACATACATAAACAAGTAACAACACACACACACACACACACACACACACACACACACACACACACACACACACACACACCTGTGAATTCGTATTCTTCCGCATTTGAACACTGCAGACATACATCTTGGAGTCGTGTGGTTTATTCAAGTTTCCTGATGACCCACCATGGACTTTTCCTCACCCCGGAGATCCGGTTTGATTTAGCCTGGTATTGCAAAGACAGACCGTTAGTCCTTGGCATAGAAGTAATTTTTCCCTGAACTGTGTTCTAAGTTTCCATCCTTCAGATGAATTTTACTGATGGCTCCAAATTTGAAAAGGAGGCAGCCTCTGGTGTCTTTGCACAACCTCTCCAAACACATTTCCATGGACAGTTCCATCTACGTTGCTGAAGGACAGCTTTGGTCCTGGCTCTTGAAATGGTCTGTAAATCAAAACATAAACCTCCTTATTCTGTTGGACTCCCTTTCTGCTTTGGAGGCTATTCAAACTCATTCACCTGCTGAAATTGTTCGATCTGTACACTGCTGTAAAATCTGATGGATACAACATAGTTAATACTTGGGTATCTGGTCATGTGAACATTCGAGGCAGTGAGGTGGTTGATCAATGTGCCAAGAGTGCCACGAAGAAGGAGTTGAGCATATAATCTGTTCCTTTCATTGATCTGAAACTCAAAGCTTTGGCATATGTCAAAGACCTCTGGCAAGAGGAATGGAACCCACAGACAGTTACTGAAGTTCCAAATCCGTCCAGACCTAAAACTAAAAAGAGTTTTTACCATGCTCCTTGGGTGGCTGTAAAGAAGAAACAGTCTTGTGCTGTTTGCACACAAGCAACACCTTTTTCACCCATTCTTATCTTAAGACAGGTGAAGAAGCTGTGTGGAGCATTGCGTGTCATGTACCGCTCATAGTGAAGCTTGTTCTTGTAGAGTGTTGGGACTTGCATAATGTCAGACATACAGCAGACTCCATGAAGACCTTACTTCTGTCAGAGATCGGTATTTCTTTTATCTGATTTTAAGGAAGACAAATTTCAACGAAATTTCTAGTGTGTTTTTAGAAAGTGTTTCAATGAGGTGTGTGTATGTGTGACTGTATAATTATATATATTTGTGTGTGTGTGTGTGTGTGTGTGTGTGTGTGTGTGTGTGTTGAATATGACTTGAAGGTTGACTTCAGTGTGGTGACAGGCCAGACATGGCTCTTTGCAGTCAGCTATCACCAAATTCTCTCTCTCTCTCTCTCTCTCTCTCTCTCTCTCTCTCTCTGACATATTCTTTTTCACCAGATCTTTGATTTCTGTGTAGTACTTTTTAACCAAATCATTGATAGTCATTTTCTTTGACTGCAGGAGAAAACATCAACATTTGCTGGTCTCCAGATGGCAGCACCATTGCTGTTGGAAACAAGGATGACTTAGTAACCTTCATTGATGTACGTTCCAATCGATCAAGAGCAGAAGAACAGTTCAAGTTTGAAGTGAATGAGATTTCATGGAACAATGAAGGGGACCTGTTCTTTCTGACCTCAGGCGCTGGCAGTATACACATCTTCAGGTTTGAATAGCAGTCACATGTCATTTTATCTGACATTCATATCAGTCCTATTTTTATTTATTTATTCTTTTATTAATTAAAACTGTACTAGTGAAGTCTGTCGCTATCCAACTTCTTTCTGTCTCTGTGTCTCTCATGAAAAGGGAGATGTAGATTAGATGGTAAAGGAACAGATCTTATGGACGACTTTACTACAGTGAAATGATTTCATCATTAAACTGGAGACTTGTGGTAACAAGCAAACTTGTGCTTTCATTTTGTCTTCACTGGCACTTGATAACATGGACAAGTACCAGTTCAGTTGTAGTCTTCTTGATCATTATCCGTCAACTGTTTGAAATTGGTCACTTGCCTTTCACTTTCCTTTAATGTTAAACATTCCTTAACACTTAACAAAAATAATCTGGGCATATGATTACAATGATCGTTTTGCTATGTCCAGAAGAATGTTCATGGAAGATGATAGTTTGACTACACCTTATATCAGTTGTGTATGTGTCAGTTGAGTACAGACGAAACTCTCTAACTAACCTGTCTATCGTGAGTTTTAAAATGTCAAAATTGAAGAAGTCATTTTGGGTATTTTTTGTCATTCTTCATTGCCTAGCCTAGTGCCATAATTGTGGTATACTCCATTGCTAACTGGTACACAAATACAAGATAGTAGTAATTATTCCACCACACTTCCTTATTTAACTGATGTGTGGAGGTAGATATTCCTTCTATGCTGCAGTGCTTTAGGTGCCAGAAAATTGCCCTTGTCAGTTATTCATATTGGTGCACAGAGGAGAAAGTTTAAGACTACTGTGTCAAGGCAGTCTATGATGGAGTGTGAAAATCAGCCCACTGTGAAAGCTGTGTGATAACTACCCCTTCTCTTTATGGGGAATGCCCAGTTTGGCAGCAGGAGAAAGACATCCAGAAAGTGAAAACAGGAAAAAAAATCTCTTTCTTAGAAGCCAGTAACATGATGTGTGGCAGTCAGTTCCAGTCATTTTGTGAATTGACTTCAACTAGGTGACAGCCTTATCTGGCCCTTTTGTGATCTGCTAGGCTACAAGTAATATTCTCTCTGTCTCTGTCTCTGTCTCTCTGTCTCTGTCTGTCTGTCTCTCTCTCTCTCTCTCTCTCTCTCTCTCTCTCTCTCTCTCTCTCTCTTACAGTTATGACTTTCACCTTTTCTCACACTTTGTTAGTGACAGTAACCTTGAAATTGCAACAAGTGTTAGAGTGACTCATGATTTTATATAAAACTGCAGCACATACATTGTTACAGTTACCCTAGTCTGAAGTTTCTTCATATTTTGCAGTTATCCTGACCTAAGCGTGCAACGTTTGTTTCAGTTATCCTGATCTGAAACTGCAGCATGTATTAAATGCTCATCCCGCAAACTGCATCTGTATCGAATTTGACCCGACTGGTCGCCACTTTGCCACGGGCAGTGCTGATGCTCTGGTCAGTCTCTGGGACCTCTGCGACCTTGTTTGTGTCAGAACGTTTGCACGGTAATTCTCTTTGCTTTTCACCTACCAGTTAAAGCTGCACCAGGGGTTGTAGCAGGAGGTTGCAACTGCAGTAAGCATGCTTCACTAGGCTTTTTAAAAAAACTTGTTGACAGTGCCTTTTGATCGGGCTAGGGGAGGGAGGGAAGGGACAAACTTAAGAGCATTAAGAGCAAAGAAAAACACTTGTTTTCAAAATAGGCTTACTGGTGAAATATTAATAGATGATGTCTTTAATGTGTTGGAGCCAGAATAGCTCAGTGGTAGTGTCGGACTCGTAAACTTGGTGATTCTGGGGTTGCGGGTTTGAATCTCCACCAGGCGGTACAGGGGGTACAGGGGGATTTTTCCTCAGAGTTAACACTGGTTCTGACTCCATCCTATGCCGTCCTTAGAATGAGAGTATAAACCAGAGTTCTGTGTGAATTCACGCAAAACATCTTGCACACACGTAAAATCCCATCACCAGCTTTCTGAAGAGAAGGCCAGTTTGGCTGTTGGTATGGATGACATGTTACACATAGGATGCACCCTGTGTGAGAAATGGAAAGAATAAAGGAAGTTTGAGTGAACGATATTGAGTGGATGAGATGGGTAACGACTGAATGAAGTGCCAGCTGGCAGCTTTTCAGTTGGAACTACCAAGGTAAGCAGCCCATTGTGTAAATGAATGTGGACTGTAAAGTGCTTAGAGCTTGGTTTTAGCCAATGATAGGCGCTGTATAAGTACTCATAATAATAATAATGAAATTTAAGAATTTTATGTGTGACTGTTTGCAGTGGTTAGTGAAATTATGACAAGAAGACTGAAACAAATTACAGCACTACTGAAAACATGCCAGAATTCAGATAAAGGCTCAGAACATTGTTTGAAACAATGTTTTAAGCATGAGTGTATGAAATGATGCAGATCTGCTTGGGTTAAACATATCATTGTGATTAATCTGTAGCACTTGCCGAATGTGTTTTTATTAAATCTACATTGAACGTGTTATGATTGTGGTAGAAGATGTTAAAGAGTCATCCCACATAGATATGAAGTGCATTCTGATTAGTCATTATAAAAAGTTTATTCTGATCGGCTAATAATTACTGACTCAGGTATCTACTCAAAAATCATTGCACACGCACACACACACACACACACACACACACACACACACACACACACTCACACAGTGAAATCACACTCATACACAGTGCCACTCCCACACCAAGCCTACTCAGTAAAGTCTTTTGTTTTCTTGTGAATGCCATGAGATCAGAACCCAGTCATCAACACACTCTCACAAGACAATGAGTTTTACCTGTACAGCACCTGGCCTTCTTGCTTGATGCATGCTAGCTCAGCAACGAGCAGGCTGACCAGTTGGATAAATGCCAGTTTTTAGCAGACGATGCTTCTACCACACTTGAGTATCACACCCCTCCTCTGTGCTGCTGTCGCTTGACTTGCCTTTGCTCGCTTCAAAATCTGGGTCAGTGGCGTTGCCGTACTTTGCCTCCAGCTCTGCTCTCTCCTCTCTGTCTTCTCATACTATTCCGGCAAACTTGACATCAACACCACCCCCACTCCCCTGAACAGCTGATTCGTCACCTTCATCCTCATCCAGCAGATCTTCTGACTCACTGGTATCACCATACCCACAGAGTTCCTTGTCTTCGATCAGTTGAAGAACTTGAATAATATCAGTGGTAACAAAATCACTGTAATCTTTTCTGCATGATTTCTGCTTTCTTTTGATACCACTGGGGCCACGTTGTTTTTCTTCCTCAGCCATGTGAAACTTGTGTGAAAATCTGCAGGGGGTGGTATAAGTAACAGCCCAGACTGACCACTTTCCCATCTCATTGGATTCGTTCACTCATGAAATGTATAGCAGACATGTCAAACTTTCTTATTGGTTTGAATTGGGAAACCATGATTTCGAGATGATGATAGGAAAATTCCTAGTATGACGCTGATGGGAATTGCCATCACGAGGCAGTTTTTTGCACACGGAACCGTCACGGATTTCCATGACAGGGCAGGCTAGAGGTTAAAAGCAGTTGACAACATTTCGTCATACAGACTTTTTGTTGTTGTCGTCAGATGTTTTTTTGCTGTTTCATCTTTATGTCGTTTATGTGGCGTTACTCTGTGGTTGCTCTGTGGCTTGTCTTGCCACACTCATGCCACCACCAGCAATCCTAAAAGAGCAGTCAGTATCAAGTCACTGTGAAGCAGCCCACCAGAAGAAACAGTGTACTGCTGTTGAGTCACTTTGGCCTACTTTAAGGGTGCCAAGTGTTTGGAAGATGAAAAAAATGACAACAAATTATTATGAGTATTTATATACATGCTTACATCCTTAGTAAGTGAGGAGTTGAGAGCATTTCCTGAAAAAGGAGAGTAGAAACAGAGAGCAAGTAAAAAGATGGAAAGGTATCTGTCTGTTAATAAACAGATATAAAGGCAACTGTCTGTTAACAAAAACATATAAAGGTATCTGTTCACAAAAAATATAAACCTATGTCTGTCCACAAAAAGATGTAATGGTATCTGTCTCTTAACAAAAAGATGTAAGGGTGCCAGGCTGCTAAACTGTTTCCATCTTTGAATTAAAATCACATAATTTTGCTTGAGGGAAAAAAAAAAATATGCATTAGATACCATGTTGAATTCAAACACTGATTTTTGTTTCAAAATACTGGAAACCTATATCATGAACACTTAATAGTTATGGAAGAGGTCTGGTGAAGTCATCATAGGGTTACCTATGAGAGTAAGCACTGCACTGCTGCTGATTCACTTTGCTAGTGGAATGGAAAAATGTTTTATTCAGTGTAGGCCACAGCCCCTTCTGAAGGGTAGAAGTCACTTTGGTGGTGTTTATTAGAGTCTGTTCTGATCCAGTTTACGCAAGACAATACACACTAAGCCCCCTACTGATGACAGTGATTGTCGTGGAGGCAATGTGAGTGAGCAGTCCCTTTGGAAAGTGCCACCCATGTCCGTCTAACAATGGTCTCCATGAATTTGCCGATACCAGTGACCTGACAGGATCTCAACAAGGTCATGGACGTGGAAAAGAAATTGAAACTGAGCTCACAATGAGAGTAGGGCACAAAGGACCATATAATTTGAGACTTTTTTTTTCTTTGATGCTGGTCAGTGAGGATGAGGATGATGAATATGTTGCTTTGGGTTTCCTTTCTGGTTTGAGATTGCATGTCAGGGTGGTATTCTTCATTTATTTTCATAATATAACCTGGCATTAACCAGGTCCAAGAGGTACAGACACATGCAGTGTTAGTAAGGAAGTGTCAGCTACACTTTCAGAGACACATTTATTAAGTTGATGAAACTCAGCTGTATGGTCCCAGTCTGCCCAGCGGAGCCCATAGCAAACTGAACTCTGGGTATGAGCTGGCTGGAGCAAAAAAGTCCCTCAAAGAAATGGCTCTGATGGGAATCGAACCCCGACATCCCAGCTAAGCATCCAAGATGCAAACCATTTCACTTAGGTGACTGCCAGTTGCTAGGTTTTGTTTTTCCCCTGCCTATTAATTTTCAGGATGTCATTTTCTAACTTTTTAAAGATCTTGACTGGTTCTTCTCTCACTTAGGAATGGCTTTGGCTGCAGTGAATACAACTGTTCCAGCTACTTTTTCCTTTCTGTACTGAAATGACTCAGTGATTTATTTGAATTGAAACTGTTCCTGGAATGCTTGAGATTCTTCTTTGTTTAATCATTCTTTATAGAAAGGACTTTGGTGTCATCCGTAACGACTTTCAGAGAGGGCATTTGGTATCCAGTTAAAAGGTTTATTGAACTTGCACTGCTCATTGGGAAAGTTATCAGGATAATCAGCTTGTTGATTGAGGACACTATAAGGATGAAGATAAAGTCTTCAAGGTGACCTCCGTTAACAACAGAGATATTACTGGAGAAATTTCATCGACCGTTACCAATTTCCAGATTGATCCAGTTTGTGGAGTTATGCTTTGTGGAGAACCTCATGGAGAAGCTGTGAATATACTTCTCTGTCAAGTGTTGCATGTTCTTACTGGGTTATAAATTTTAAGTAATAGGTTTCTTTACACTTTACATAACTTTTGAAATTTTAGTAAAGAAAAAAATACATGAGGCAATCAAATGTATTAGGTTTTCAGGAACTATTTCTTTCAGTTGTTGAGGTATTGGCAGGAAGAAACTTTGAGAGAGCTGGACGGCATAAGATAAGAAATACGTAAATACTTCTTCAGCATTTCTGAGATGTTGTTTTTATATAATACATTTCAATCCATAAAGTCTTTTGTACTCTTCATTATCTTTGAAAACTGAAGAAAAAACAAACATGAAAAAGAAATTCATGGAACACTTTCATATGTTGTATATATATGCGTATTTGAGATATTTCTTGTATTAAACTGTAGATGCGGAAATGTGTAAAAGTCCCTGAACTTGGAGGAAATGTTTGTTGTTGACAGTTTCATAATAATGCATTGTGTATTTATTTCTACAGTTTAGACTGGCCGATTCGCACCATCAGCTTCAGTCATGACGGCAAAATGCTAGCATCAGCTTCAGAAGACCTTGTAATTGACATTGCTGAAGTGGAGACAGGTAAGAAGCAGTTGTGTTTTTAACAAAAGCTTTTAAAGAAAGTGATCTGACGTGTCTTGTTGCTCTGTGTAGCTGTTAGAAAAAATGTATGTTATCAGTCTGACATTAAAGACAGTCTGCATTAGTCAGTTAGTCACATTCAGTCATAATCAGTTCCATTTTTTTTGTTTGTTTGTCAGTGGTGGTAGTGGTGGTTTGTTTTTTGTTGTTGTTGTTTTTCTTTAATTATTATTTTTTGTTTGTTTGTTTGTTATATCAATCTCCATGATTCCCAGAGGCTTTACCCCCACTTTCCCCATTCTGGATGGCCCACACATCCACACTCAGTCTCCTCCCTTTACAACTTCAGCCCAAGCAGTCCATAGGCAGGGTTTGCATAGTTTGTGAAGAGTTGGGAACAGTGTGCTGGCGTTTTCAAGCCCTTTAAACTATAAATCTGGGGATAATAGGAACGTTTGGGAAAGTTGACAATGTGTTCAGCTTATGACTATAGAGATTACCTGGAAATGTCTTGCAGGTTTAAAATTAAATGAAATCATATTAAGTTGATACGATGACTTTACTCATTGTCTACTCATGTTTGCTAACAGTGGTTAAAAGTTTTGAGGTTTTTCTCTGTATTCATATTTCCCTTCAAGTGACAGAAATGGAAAATTATAATGAGTCCATTATGCTTGGAATGTGTCCATTCGGCAACATTACCTGGCAATTTGCGACTGTGTGGTTGGATTGCTTGCATGGCCCAGCGAGGGCGATGCTGACAGGGGAATCAATACTTTGATGGAATGCTAGTTTTTCAAAAAGCTTCAGGGCCATTAAAGCCAAAAGTTGCAGACTGGCCTCAGCACAGCATGATAGAATTTGATGGCCCTGGAAAGGTCTCCCATGTTAGACATGCTAAGAATGAGGGTCTAGACAAACTGTAAGCTGCCTTTTATCTGTTCTGTCTGCCTATTCCTAAGCAATGTTTTCTTCCTTCTGCTCCCCTCCAACTTTTTCCACATTTCTCCATCCTCATATGTCTTCTTTAGACATTTGCCTGGGGGAATGTAGTCTGAGAGAGGTTGGGGTTTTAATACATTCCTATGGCTCAGACCTCCCCTAGACAAGAGGTATATATAGACAAATGTGAATTATTTGGCTGCTTTTCCTTGGGACTGGGTCAAAACAAGCAGTTCTCCAGCTGGCCAAAGGTAACCTCTATAGTGATCAGCTGACTTTTCTGAGGAGCTGGTTGTGCTCATGGGGATACAGACCTGTAGACCCTTACGATTTCATCATATTTTATACAAGTGTGTGGTGAAAATACGACAAATGTGACAACCTTATGAAAAAAAAAAAAAAAAAGTGTCAGGATAAAGACAAGTGGTAATTGCACTTGATGAAGGTAACAGTGCATTGTCTTGGTGATGTGCCAGTTTGGGTGCTTTGACCAAAGAGTAAGAACACACTGGTGCTTGAAATGCGTCTGCTGCATCAGCAACATGCCAAAACGTAGGAAGCGCCTCTGAAAGATTTGCCTAAAAAAGAAAAAAAAAGAAAGATAAAAGAAATGGCAAGAGAGCATGAATTTGTGTCAAAGTTTGCTGATGAATCAGATTGGAAAGTAATTTGTGTAGGCAGGGAAATGGGAGAATGAGATCTGCTTTATTTGTCTGATCTTAATGGTCCAAAATCTGTTTTCAGGGGAGAAGATTCATGAGATTCCCTGTGACACTCCAACCTTCACTGTGGCATGGCATCCTAAACGCCATTTACTGGCTTACGCTTGTGATGATCGCAGTGATCGGACAGGGGACCGTGACTCAGGAGTTTGTGCGCGTGTTTGGCTTTCCAAATGATTCTTAAGATCATCTGGTATCAGATGGAAATCTGACAATATTGGTTCTCCGACTTCTTTTTTTAAAATCAGTAAGAAGACTCTGTGGGAGTAACAAGATGAGGGGAAGAGAGGGAAATAGACACTGAGTGTGTGTGTGTGTGTGTGTGTGTGTTGGAATATGTTCATTTGTACATGTTAACAGTCTTGTATCACATTTTGGTGATACGGGCACAGAATAAAAGTTTTATTACATTGGAAGTGGTTGTGATTCATCAGTGGGATTCATATCTTCCTTACAGATTTTGTGTCTGCGGTCACAGTTTTAATGGAAAAAAATGCCCATGTTGCAAACACACAGACCTGCCTACCCAAACATTGTGCTTGGAGTACTCTTCAAGTAAACTGGTGTATTTTGTATTTTGATGCAGCTACAAGCACATTTAATGACTGGTAACTTGTTAAATCTTTAATAAAGAGGGATAGACAAATTCTGTTGCCCATGATGTGAGCTCAAATGCAGATGGGTAGATAGATTTCAAAACTGATTAGCCTGTCTAAACACCCAAGAAAAAAATGCAGTCTTCACTGATGATTTTTTTTCTCTGCGATGTCTGGAAATCTAGTGTTTTGATTTTGATTTGATATAGACATTGACCTGTTCATTTCCACTCACTGTACATGGACCAGATACAACTGGAACAATCCCGCTTGCTCTACACGGTTATGTAAAATTGCACAGAAGTCTGTACTAGTCTATGTCATCCAGCTGACTCTTGCCAGTGAGCTCACCTGCTGTATTGTTGCCATATTTTTCACTTTGCCACTGAAGTATTCATTCCAGTACAGTAAATGAAAACATTCTAAAAAAAAATATTTGAAAACAGTAAGCAAAAGTGGGAAGATTGCTGACAGGCCCAGCGTTTTGTTGTCTGTGCTGATAAACATAATTCCATTATAATTTTAACAGTAGCACAGCAGAAACAAGGCTTGGTCAGGATTTTCACCTGAGCTCGAACTCTGCTCTTGAGTTTGGTGCATGCTTCTGATTGAAAAAGAAACGTGGCGAAATCTTTTAAGTCTGGGTCCTTAGAGATACTGTAGTGGGCTGGTCAAATTTTTGAAGCTGGTGAAAGTTTTCAAAGTACTCCAGCCCTGGTTAAAATTGTTTGAAATCATTGCTTTTCAACCACAAGATTGTTGCGCATCGTGTTTTAGCTACGTGTGTTTATGCCGAATGTGTCAGAATGGGGTGGTTAAAGTTAAAAGAAATCTGAATGATGATTAAAAAAAAAAAAAAATTACAAGACAAACATGATGTGTTTTGATGTGTTGTCTTCTTCAGGCAAGACAAACAACATTCAACACAATGAAAACAAAGAACGATACATCAGTTCGTGCAAAATGGATGTGGAATGGAAACAAGGCTGCAGGGAAGGAGATGGCGCAGGTTAAAATAATAATAATAGTAATGATAATGATGATGATGATGATAGAAAATATTAAAGAATAAGAAAGTTAGCATTAGCTCACTTGGTAATTGCAGTTTTCTTCCCTTTACTTTCCCATGGGACTGACCATTTGTAAAGGTTATAAAAAAAAAAATCGCTCTTAATGATATCTAGCCGAGGGCGGGGCACACAGCACGATTCCCTGCTGCTGTATGCTCGCACATGGCGCTCCGTCCCTGCCGACGCGCATATTTTGCCACTTAAAAATTTCTTTTTTACGGTAGCTAGACAACAACTGACAGTGTTGTGTTAGGTGTCATAGGAAAGAACAAACACTCAACTATCGAACATAGTAATTTCGAATCATTTCCTTTCAATGTGTAGATACGACTGTGTGTTGAAAAACATGTCTGGCAAGTAAAAAAATTCTTTGTTCCATTCTATTTCGTTCTTTTTTACAACACCAAATCAGAAGATGAAGGGACTAAAAAACATTCAACTCTTACCTTGCAAATCATCCAGGAATCATCATGTAATCCATTTGAAAAACAGAAATTTCAATGAGTTTCTCTGGAAAGATCAATACACTACACGCACTGTCCTGATTCACAGTCATGTTGATATTTTACCGATAGAGTGTTTCTTTTTGACTGGATGAACAATTCAACAGGTGTAAGTTTCTAAAGTACCCTGGTGCAAAGACTACTGTTGATCAAAACGCAGTAATACACCATAAAAATGAAAGAAAAAGCTGAGAATAGCTGATCATGACACAATTGATGTACAGTGCTTGTACTTTACACACTGACTTTCAAACACTGGCTGTCTGCACTTATCACACAGCAGCATAATTTCAAATAATTCACTCTCCTCTTCTCTTTCATAGTTGTCTTTCTCTCTATCACTCCCGTCATCATCACATCCACTTTGTAATATGATTTCAAGGGCTTCATTGAGCGAGAAATTGCTATCACCCCTTCACCTGACCGACATTTTTTTCTGGCACAGAAAATTCCAGCCGCGCTTAGCGGGAAAACCCAGAACCAGTTCCTTTGTTTCAAAACTGCTGGGGTCAGCCAGTTCATGATAGAGCACTAAAAGTAGAGTGTACAACTCGCTAGGACATCCCCAACTCTAGTTATAGAGCTTATTTCCCTTAAACCATTTCACGCAAAGTGTAGGAATTTTTCTTGTTCCCATCCACCAACAGTGGCAGACACGGCAGAATGTACTGTCTGTCCGTCCACCAGCCTTGGCGGACGCAGCTGCAAGGGAAAGAAATCCCTTCCGTCACTATTGGCTGACATGGCTGGTAGAAGTTAAAAAAACCTGAGTAGTAAGAACATGAAACTTCCAGAACTAGTTAGAAACATACTGAGTTAGTTGGGGTAAAAATATCAAACTTCCTGCCTTCATCTTTCATCTTCTACAGCCAGGTGAGAAATACGCTTTTTTTTTTCCCCATCCAAATTGACACAGCAGGCAGATGTCTAGTATATGTATCTAGAGAAGCACAATGTCTCTGAAACAGTCTGTTCACTCACAAAATAAACGAAGAAATGTCCAAATGTGATTATCGATTCATATTACAGCCTCTAGGACACTTTATAGTCCAATAGTTTTGACACCAACACAAATAAGTTAAAAAAAAAAGAGAAAAAACTAAAAAACTCTCACACCATCACACTATGTACACACTGGCTTGCTTGCTATGGTAATAATCAATCTTATTTTGCACAGAATGACGTAAACTTTGCCACACAGGAAGAGGCTCAGGTGAAGAGGTGGAAGAAAAGCTTTTTCCACCACTTCATGGATTTGCAGTTTAGCGGCTATCTGCTGGTCACTTTTGTCCTCCCCAGCCATGTTCTGACTGTAGTCCTGGACGGCCAGGGATTTCCTGAACTGCCCTTGGCATATGGTCAACATCTGTCATGGTGCGAGGGTTGACCTTGGCAGTGATGACATTGACTGGCTTCCTATCCATCCACCGCAGAACAGCAACTGCACCTGACAACGGCACAATAAATCATTATCTATCTAAATGACACTTTTATTTTTACTTTACTCACCCATGCTTTTCCTGAAAATAAGAAAGTATGTCATAATCACCATTGTCATTACTTTCGTAAACTGTGTATGTGTGATCATGTGGACACATATGTGTGTGAGCAAAAAAAATATCCCAACAGTAATAGGATGATTACATAATGAAATGTACAGACCTTGCGGGAAAGTCTGGACTGACAACATGGTGGTAGATGATGTGTTTTCAGCAGAGAAAAACTGGAAGGGGGCGTGGCATTCTTATGATGTGAGTAAACTATGTTCACCAGTGAAAGGTGGCACAGCAGGAAGAAATGAAAAATTTTCATGCCAGTCTTGCATCATGAACCATAAAAAGCCTCCTTGTCATGTCCGGTACACGCTCTCTTCTCTGCTCAGCCTGTGCTTTGTCATTATTGTCACCACCATCGTCTTCAGTCTATCACTGGCTTCAGCTATAAGTGCTGCCAGTTCATGTTCAGAATCTGAACTTCTCTCATCTCCACGTTCAATAGAAATCCTCATTACTGTCGTCAAAGTCTTCTTCAATGTCCAAACATTCAGTCTGTAATAATGACGCCATGAAACGCTGACAGCGGTGACTTCTCTCCAAGTGTGGCTGCCCAGTAGTACTGAGTTGAGACGCCATTCTTGACGCACATTGAACATGTGGACAGTGACTTGCAAAAACACCCTGTGACTTGCTCGCCCAGTGAAAATTTCTGCAACCATTGATTGCTTTCAAAAGGGGGGAAAGTTAATGAATATTGTAATTAGATTATTATGTCATCCGCAACGCCTGTGCCACTCCAAAAATTCAAATTGTACAAAAGCCCTGATTGGGGCCTTTCATTCGAAACGTGTGGGTGAGTTGGGGCCCCGATCAGGGCCTTTCATCCGGAAAGAGTTGATGCTACTTTTAGTGATAATATGATGGTAGTAGATGTATTCCTAATTGTAGCTGTTCTGACAGAAGGGGAGAAAGGAGAGGGGTTAGAGGATAGATGAACAACATGGTTGTAGTGACAATGATGGTGATATTGATGATGATAATAATGATGATAGTAGTAGTAATAATAATAATAGTAATAATAGAAATGGTAATGAGAACGATATCAATAATAATAATGAGAGGAAGGGGTGGGGAGGAGGAGGAAGATCAAAGCAGGGAAGAAGGAGGATATAGATCATGCGAAAAGTAGAAACATAGAATCTAAGAAGTATGTTGACAATATCATTGTTGCAATGATAAATTAAAGATAGTAATGATACAGGAAATTGGAAAGATTGTAAGTTGAAATGTTAATATTAAAGTTGTAACAGTTATTGTGGTAATTAGAACAGTTATAATGATAATAATGATAGTAATCATAATAGTGATAATGATGATGATAATATTGACATTATGCTGATTAAGTTAGTAATAATGTAATGATAGTAGTAATGATAAAAGTAATATTAGCAATGATAACAATTGGTGAAAAGGAATAGAAATGATCAGTGAGTTAAAAGTTGACAGTAATACTGGAACAGGGAGAGAGTGATGATGATAGTAATGATTATGATGATAGTAATGGCACTAATTATGATAGCAATAATGATAGATATAGCATTATATATGACAATGAGTTAAAGGTTGACATTACAATTGGAACAGAAAAAAGGAGGGGTGAGGACCACATATCCACATCTACACACACGGACACACACACGTACACACACACACACACACACACACACACACACACACACACAAGAGGGAAGGGAAACTTTTGTAAAACTTATACATTTGAAAGAAAATCGGATTGAGAAAAGGGCGTGGATAGGTATGAGAGTAAAGAATAGATGAATGCAGCAAATGGAGAGAGTGAAGGGAGAAGGGAAAGGAAGATAGCTGTAATTTGTGCATGAGGCACATAATCAGTAGTATGGTAGTGTGTCGGTGGAGAGTACTACAAGCGGTGTGGTGATGATGGATAGGTACATGCTACTTTTGGAAGTTGATGCCATAGAGTTGAAGTGTCCCAAGTCTGGCAATACAATAAGATTCCTGCATAGTGCGCTCCTAATAGGCAAAGAGTCGGGGCTTTGATATGGTTGATGATGTGTTGAGGCTTGAAGTGTAAGTCATGGGTTTGGTCCAGTGATGGCGGATATTGGCCAGGTGTTCAGAGATGTGCGTCTCAAGTGACAGGATGTCTCACCTGCATAAATCTTATCGTACACTGTGATACAGTTGGCAGTGGATAGTGTACATGGTGTTGTAGCTCTGACAAGAGAATGTGCGTTTAATTGTGAATGAGCCATTGGGGCCATGTAGAATGGTGTCTGGTTTGGTGAGAGGGTAGACTTTGCAATTGGGTTTTGAGCAGGGATAAGACCTTGGGACTTGGGTGTGGAGATGTTGCTTAGTTTGGAGCACACAAGGTTTTAGGTTTTTGTCACATCTGAAAGTTATCAGTTGGGTTGCAACCTTGCCGTGGTCGGAGGGCTTGCGTGGTCCTGTGATCCCTTAGGCTTTGCTGGCGGGGGCATCAATACTTGAAGATAGGCTAGTTTTTTGGATGCTTCTAGGCCTGAAAGTTAAAGATGCTGTCTGGCCTAAGCGCAACGTGGTAAGGAGTTGATGCCCCTGGTAGCGCTTCCCATGTCAGACAGGCTAAGGGTGAGGATCCTGACTAATAGTAACCCGCCTTTCTCCTTTTCTTGTTTTCTGCCTTTCTTATTTGGCTCTTTTCTATCTTCGTCTCCCCTTCAAGTCTTCTTTCCCACACTCCTTTTCTCTCTGTGGTCTTCTTAAGATCCGCCGCGTTTGCCGTGCGGTGCGACCTGTGACGGAGGGGGATGAGATCTTGGTGATTGAGAGGGCCAGCGCCCTCAACACATTACTTTGGCTCGGACCTCTCCTAGACAGGAGGCACACATGGGCCTGTGTGTGTCAAACCGCTTCCCCTGCATGGGGTTAGGTCAAAACGGGCAGCCCCCCCAGCTGGCCAAGGTAACCCCTGCAGTGCTCAGTTCTCTGTTCCCGGGAGCTGGGCATAATCGGGGGGGATAGGTAAGTTGGCGCTGCTTTGTTGTATATCCCTCCTGAAACCTGGAAGGGGTCCGAGACAAGAGTTTCTTGGCCCTGGCCCCTAAGTTGGACTCGATGGTGGGTGGGTAGGGGAGGGACGAATTCCTAAATCATATACCATGGCCTCAATATCTAAACTCCCTTCCAAAAGGAGAAAGAGAGACAAAGTGAGATCTGATGGTGATCATGATTCTGACTCGGACTCAGAAATCTGAGCAGAATCTGGATCTTGGCCTTCGTGGTGGTGGTGGAGGGCGCTGATGTAGACAAACCTTTGTCTGCACTCAGCCCCTTTGCAATCCAGAAAGGTTTTAGTTGTCTGTCAGGAAACCTAAAATCAATCAAACGTCTGAGAAATGGGTCATTTCTGGTGGAATGTGGTACAAAATGTCAATCAGATCGGCTCCTGAAATCTACAACTCTTGTTGACCGAAAAAAATCAAAGTGTCGCCTCACAAGAACCTAAATTCTTCAAAGGGGGTCATTCGCTGCCCAGACTTGAAAGGAGTATCGGAGGATGAGATAAGGTTCGAACTGAAATCCAGGGAGTCATGGATGTGCGAAGAGTCACAATTCGTAAGGGTTCTGAAAGAGTGCCAACAAATACCCTCTTTCTGACCTTCTGCACCCCTTCGCTGCCACAGTCTATCAAGGTGGGCTATTTGAACGTCAAGGTTAGCCTGTATGTTCCATCCCCGATGCGTTTGTTTCCGGTGCCAGAAGTTTGGCCATGTGCGGGATCAATGCTCTGGGGAGGAGATTTTGTGGCGTCTGCTGCCAACCGAGCCACGAGATGCCGTGTGCGTTCATCCGGCGCGTTGTGCAAACTGCGGAGGCGGCCACCCATCCTCCTCTAGAGAGTGTCCGTTTTGCCGCCAGGAAAGTAGTATCCAAAGGGTGAAGACGGAAAGAAAGATTCCATTCCATGAGGCAAAAAGGTTGGTTCTGGGCAGTCCGCCGCATCCGAACAAGTCCTATTCTCAGGTTGTGAAACAAGTTTCTACAGTATCTGTCTCCTGTCAGACAGACACTTTTTGTTTTTCCAAGACTCTGCAATCGAAACCATCTGCCCCCAGCGGAGGCAAGAAATCCGCTACCCCTGTGATAAACTCCCTTGGTGGTGGCGTAAAACCTGCTGCCTCCCATTCTGCCCAGCAGACACAGGTTGGGAGATTCTCTGCTTTCAACAGCTCCCCTTCCCCCCAAAAAAAAACCCCTGTTCCTCCCCAGGGGCACTCGCGGCCCCAAGCGGTGCCTCATCAAGGCACGATCCCAGGGAAGCCCTCTGGTGTAGAGGTCATTGAGGTGGATTGCCCATCATCTGCCTCCGAGCTTCCAAGAAAACAAAAAAAAGTCCAGAGAAAAGACATTCAAGTTTGGAAACACACAATCCATATTCTCCTTTGCAGTCGGATGATGATGAGACAGTAATGGACTGAGAAGTCTGTTGCCATCTCTCCATCCTCATGGATTCAATATCTCACTGGAACATTCGAGGTTTGAATTCTAATTTTGAAGAGCTGCAGCTCCTCTGTCAACATTTAAAACCTGCTGTCTTAGCTCTTCAAGAGACTCTGATACGCTCTGACAAATCTTTTTCTTTATCGGGTTTTAATGTTTCTTTCTAAACCAGCACAGCCTTCTGCAGTTGGAGTGACGGGTGGTGTGTCGTTGCTTATCCACAAATCTCTTCTGTTTAGCCCTGTCTACCTCAGTTCTCCCCTCCAAGCTTTAGCTGCCAGAGTCTCTCTGAATAAAACGGTCACTATTTGTTGTCTATATCTGCCTCCTTCTGTATCCATCAGTCGACAAAAACTGGTCAGCCTGATTGAGGAGCTTCCACGACCTTTTTTGCTGTTGGGCGATTTCAATGGGCACAATCCTCTTTGGGGTAGCGTTGATACTTCGTCTAGAGGTCTCCTTCTGGAAAACGTCTTCTCAGAGCTTGACCTGTGTTGTCTTATGATGGATCTCCAACCTTCCTCCACTCTGCTACTGGTGCTCTCTCATGTTTGGATCTGTCAGTGTGCGACCCCTCGCTGGTCCTGGACTATGAGTGGTCGGCACTTGACGATCTGCATGGGAGTGACCATTTTCCAATTGTTCTAAAATCCAAAATAACTGAAAGCCCGCACTGTTCCAGAACATCTAAATTTCAACAAGGCAAACTGGGATCTTTTTGCAGGAACTGTCCGTGGGGAACTCACAGAGGAAGTTCTACAAAGTCCGGATCCCGCAGAAACGGTTTCCAATATCCTCATAAAATGCGCCAAAGGCCTCCATTCCAACTTCCTCAAACAAACCCCAAATGCCAAAGACACCCTGGTTTAATTTTGACTGCCAACAAATCTCAAAAGTACGTAAACGGGCTCAGCGTCAGGTATACCAACGACCCTCTGGTCCTAACGCCCGAGCCCATCAGAAACTCCGTGCTAAATCGAGACATACTTTCAAAATCAGTAAACGTCAGTCTTGGAGAAACTTCTGCTCCGGGCTGACATCTAAAACTTCAAAGAAAAAGTTTGGAACATCATCAGAAAAATCAAAGGGAAGAACACCAACCCCTCCATTCATCACCTGAAACTTGCCGATGCTTTGATCACTGACAAACAAGCTGTTGCCAATCTGTTGGCCTCCACCATCCAGCAGAACTCCTCATCTTTAAATAAATCTGCAGCCTTTTTAAGAAACAAGCAAATTAGAGAGAAATCTTCATACAATTTCACATCAGACAACTCTGAAGCTTACAATCTGCCTTTCTCGATCAGCGAACTAAAATCAGCTTTGCAAACCTGCAATGACTCTGCCCCTGGTCTGGATGACATTCATTATCAGGTTTTGAAACACCTTCCAGAAAGCTGTCTCCAGACCCTTTCTCAAAGTCTATAACCATATCTGGACCACAGGGTGCTTTCCGCCCTCCTGGCGGAAAGCCCTGATCATTCCAATCCCCAAACCTGGAAAGGACCCTACCAACCCATCAAACTATCGCCCAATAGCTCTGACCAGCTGCCTGTGTAAGCTGATGGAAAAGATGGTCAACTCCCGTCTGATGTGGAAGCTGGAAACCGACGGCCTTTTGGCCAGTGAACAGTGCGGGTTCCGCAAGTACCACTCGACAGTTGACCATTTAATCCGTCTAGAAAACCACCATCCGCAACGCCTTTGTCAATAAGCAGCATGTGGTCGCTATCTTTTTCGACCTAGAAAAAGCGTATGACACCACGTGGAAATCAGGGATCCTTATGGATTTGCATAAACTTGGTTTTCGTGGCTATCTGCCTATGTTTATTGAAAACTTTCTGGCTGATCGACAGTTCCAGGTGCGTGTTGGCACACACTCTCGGACATCCATGGGCAGAGTTGGGTGTACCTCAGGGGAGCATCCTTTCTCCTGCCCTTTCAGCATTAAGATCAATGACATTGTGAAATCGGTAAGCCAGGGCTCTGAGTCTTCTTTGTTCGTTGACGACTTCGCGCTGTACGCAGTTGGAGCTTCTTACGCCAGCGTACAGCGGCGACTCCAACTTTGTGTCAACAGGATTCAACAGTGGGCCGAGGAAAACGGGTTTACCTTTTCACGTACAAAAACCCAGTCAATCCATTTTCACAATTTTCGTCAATTTTTTTTGCTGATCCTGAAATTCTTCTGGATAAGAACCACCATTCCAGCTGTTAAGGAAGCTAAATTTCTGGGGGTTATTTTTGATAAAAAAACTGAACTTTCTCAGCCATATTAAAAACCTCAAAACTTCTTGCCAGAAAGCTCTGAATATTCTGCGGGTCGTAGCACACACTGACTGGGGCGCTGATAAGAAAACTTTGCTGCACCTCTACAGAGCCCTGGTCCGTTCCAAACTGGACTATGGTTGTGCTGTGTATGGCTCTGCAAGACCGTCTTACCTCAAACTCTTAGACCCTATCCACCATCAAGGGCTTCGTCTATGTCTTGGAGCATTCCGCGCACCCCCTGTGTACAGCCTGTACGCAGAGGCAGGTGAACCCTCACTGTCCACCCGCAGGTTGAAACTATCTTTGAACTACTATATCAGACTGTTTCTGAACCAGAAAACCCTGCCTATGACTGTGTCTTGACCCTCAGTTCCAAAACAATTCGAAAACAACCCTACCTGTATTCCGTCGTTTGGCCTTCGTATGCAGCCTCACGCACGGAATGCAGGTCTAGACCTAGGAGTTTGTGTCTGATTTTTTCCAAGTTTCCAGATGAGCCTCCGTGGACCTTTTTTCACACCAGACATTCGTTTTGATCTTGCAGCTTTTTCGCAAAGAGTCCACCAGCTCTCTGGCATACAAGGCGTTGTATGCTGAGCTGAGTTCAAAACTCCCATCCCTATCAGAAAAATTTCACTGACGGTTCCAAGTCTGAAGATGGAGTGGCCTGTGCAGCCTACTGCCCTGGTGCTCCTTCTCAAATACTGTTAGAACATATTCCTTCAGACGCTTCTGCCTACTCTGCTGAACTTACAGCTCTGGTTCTGGCACTAAGAATAATCTCACAGTCTCCAGGGACTTTCTGGTTTTGTCGGATTCGCTGTCGGCTTTGGAGGCCATATCTGGCCGCAACCTTCAGCACCCCGAACTTTTACACTTTTTTGACCTTTTTACCAAGTTGACAGCGGAGGGTTACAACATTCTTCTGGCTTGGGTTCCTGGTCATGTTGGCATCGGAGGGAACGAAATGGTGGATCGTTTGGCCAAGAATGCCACAAGAGAGAAACTGTCAAACACACCTATCCCTGCTCGGATCTGAAACCCAAAATTAACGATTATGTAAAAGACCTCTGGCAGGAGGATTGGAATACACAGACGGATAACAAACTCTTTCAGATCCGTCCAAACCTAAAGGAGTTCCTCTCATCTTCTTCGTCTGGTGGTCGTAAAGAAGAAACAGTTCTGTGCCGGCTGCACACCGGCCATTCGTATTTTACCATTCCTACCTTTTAAAGAGTGAAGAAGCTCCTTGGTGCATTCCGTGTCATGTGCCACTCACAATGAAACATATTCTTTTAGAGTGTTGGGATTTGCACGATGTGAGACAAAAATTTTACAGCAGATTCCATGAAAACCTTGTTCAGAGATGTTCCGCCTGACGCGATCTTTGAGTTCTTGAAAGAGGTTAACATTTTTCATCGGATCTGAGATTTTACAGTGGAAAGATTTTTAACAAAGTTTTGGATGAGATTTCATGTGCGTGTGTGTATGCATTTCTGTGTTCATGTGCATGCATGTATGTGCGCACGCGTGTGGGTGTGGACATGTACATGCACGCATGTGTATATGTGCATGCATAGGAGCGAGCGAACGTATGCACGCATGTTTGTATGTGTCTGTGTTTGTGTGTGTGTGCGTGTGTGTGTGTGCATATGCGCGCGTCTATGTGTATGTGTGTGTGTGTGTGTGTGTAGTGACTGCGTGTGTGAATGTTCAGAAGATGACTTAGGATCAAGAACAAGAACAAGACCACCAAATACAACATATATGTACACGCGCGTGCACACACATACCACACCAAATACAACATATATGTGTACACGCGCGTGCACACACATAACAATAAGAACAACTCCCCCTAACACCCCCCATGCACACACATCCACGCACACACAATCACACCAACGTTTGCACACTAGCATCACCCCACTGATGAACACACACACACACACATGCACATACTCACTCACTTTCTCACCCACACACTCACACACCAACGCTCGTACACGCATGTCCATGGACTCTCTAATTAATTAACATGCTGGCATCACCCCACTGACGAACACATACTAGCGCACACATGTCTACAGTATGCGTTTCGGGCCCTGAGAGATTCAAAGTCTTATAATGTGTTTCATCTTTTGTGTCTATTATTTGAAAGGCCCAATCTGAGATTTGCCCCAATCTCTAGGAGTCTTCGCAGTGTTAGCCTTCAGATTATTCCAATGTTTGTTTGGTTGGTGATGTTTCTTGCTCTTCCCTTAAGTCTGGATGTGCGGCCACTTGCTCTCTTGATGTTCAGATCTGAAAGATGGTCTATGGTATATTGGCTTTGCTCTTGTTTGCTTAAGTGATTCTTCAGATTTCTTATCACATCAGATCGGCCAAGCAGTAATCCAGTTCTTATTGTTGCCTTGCCAGCCAGTGTGTCTGCTCTCTCGTTTCCTGTAACTCCAGCCTGTCCAGGGCAGTACATCCATATGAGTCTCTCCAATGGAAGGCTGCGCATGAGTTCATTCCAAGCTAGGCTTCCCGTTCCATTTTCCACTTTCTGAAGTAGGTTCATGGAGTCAGTCAGTATCATGGCTTGTTGAGTTTGAAAATTGGCTTGTGGACAAAAGCCAGTGGAGTGCTTGTGTCACTGCTTCTACCGCCATTGTTAGACTTGAAGTTGTTAAACTGTGCGCACCTTTGTCTTCCTGGATAGTTCGGCCATTTTGCTTCACTGTGTATCCCCAGCCTGACTGACCTTTCGTGACAGAACTGTCAGTGTGTATTACAATATCATCTTTTGTGCAAAGCTCATCTACCAGCATCTGAATTTCTGCGTTGGTTTTGCCTTCTGGCCATTCTCGACAATGTCTTCCAAGTTCTGGAGCGATGGCAATTTGGTAGGGGTGTGTTTCAAGTGGTCTGGATATTTCTCCCATTCCTTGGTTTCTTTGAGTTCTGCTAACTGGCACACAAGCTGTATACTGTCTTCTGCCTGTCCCATCCATGATTTTCCACATCCTAGCCGAGTGCCTTTTGTTCCCTTGACCGCCGCATGAAGTAGGGTTTTGGGATTTTCAAGGGCTCTGAAATATGCCTTCACCTGTTCTAGCTTGTGTCTTGTCTGCATTGAAGGAAAGTCAAGCAGGTACCACATGGTTTCAACTGGCGTGTCCTTCGTGGTTCCCAGGATCAATCTCATTACTTCGTTTTGAATTCTTTCTAATTTGAGAAGGTTGCTGTTGGACAGTGTTGTAAGCCCTAATCCATAATCAATCACACCGAGTACATGTCGCTAGAGATGGCGCTGTTCAATGCCTTTAGCTGCCATTGCTTTCATGGCAGATAGGCCTTTTTAGCATTTAAGAACAATATTCTCAACATAGCGGAATCACAGCGAGCGGTGGAAGACAGGGACAGATGGAGGAAAGTGGTGGCTGGATCATTAGGGGTGCCCCAACGACAACAGTTGATGTCAAGGGATAAGTAAAGGTAAAGGATTCTCAACATGATTTCTAAAGGTTAGCCTTCTGTCAAAGCCTACACCCAAATAGCTTAGGTTGTTAGTTGATTTAATTGGTATTCCATTGAAGGAAACTGGTAACGGTACTTGTCCTGATGTCTTCTTGTTGAGACTGCAGACTAATGTTTGGGCTTTTATAGGGTTGATGGACGATCCAGTTTCTGACACCACTGAGCAATGTTGTTCAACTGTTGCTGGACTGCTTTTGTTCTTTTTTGAGCATTCTTTGATGTTTTGTAGATCAGGCCGTCATCTGCTAGTGTCAACACTCGAGCAATTCCGTTTTTGTTGAGGTCTGCAAGGCCTTTAGTGTGAACATTGCACAAAACACGGGAAAAGAGGGGAACCTTGAGGTAATCCCATAGAAAGTGTATGAGGTTCAGACGTCCAGTCTCCAAAATCATAGGATAACGGTTCGCTCTCGAAGTGCAGCTGCTATCCATCTTGTAAGTGTCTTGCTGACTCCATAGTCAAGGAGTAGTTCCATGAGAAGCGAGAACTGGACTTTGTTGTATGTGTCTTCCAGATCTATTGCAACAGCTAGTGTTTCTTCCTTTCTTTGAATCCTTCGTACACTTCATAGGCAAAAGCAACCGCATTTTCCCATGTACTTTTACCTGTTTTGTAGCCTCCTTGATTTGATGGGAGGATTTGTCGACTTTCAAGATCTCTTGCGAGTTTTCTTGCTATGATTCATTCCCATGAGCTTTCCTGCGATATTTTGCATAGTGAGTATGCGGTAGCCATTTAGCTGATGATGGTCTTTTCCTGGTTTTGGTAAAGCTTTCAGGTAGCTGTGTGTCCAGTCTTCTGGGACATAGCCTTTATCAAAACTCTTTTGGTAGGGACTGAAGAGTTGGGCTCTCTCCTCTTCTGAGAACTATTTGATGTCTGCATACCTTACTTTGGACCTGAAGCACTATCCTTAGTGCATCTAGCTATTGCGTCATCCTGTTCAGATGCTGTAATTTCATCATCAATGCCAGTCTGAGCTGGGTGTTGGTTTAACTTGGTCATTTATTTCTTTCTTTTCCTCCAACTCCAAATTTCTTTGATCATTCTGTTTTATGAAACGTTTAAGTAGAGCCGACCCTTTCTCCAAATTGTCTTGAATTTTGTGATCCCTTCAGCGTCTAAGGTATCTGGGGTTGCGTTTGTTTTATGTTTTTTCCTCCCATGTGACTGTAAAAGTGCCAGAACCGAGTCAGTGTTGTGTCATAATCAAGTGACAGACGGAAGTGTTGCCACTTGTTTTTCTTTTGCTTCTTCAGCTACTCTTTCGAATTGTGTAAATGTAAACGACTGCTGGACTTCAATAAACACGATATGAAAAATGAGTACTTTGAAGTCCTTAAAAAAAATAATACACTCACTCAAGCTTTCGGGTCTTAGACCCTTCATCAGGAAACACTAAAACCCAAAAGCTTGAGTAAGTGTATTATTTTTTAAAAAGGACTTCAAAGTACTCATTTTTCATATCATACTATTGATAACACTTGACTGGGTCTTTTTCAGAACAACTATATAATTTGAAGATAGGTGGTAAAGACCGAAACAAAAGGGGGGTCAAAAAGAAAACAAAAACAATGCACAACGTTTCGACTCTTAGAGTCTTTTTCAAGTGACATGAGTTTCATGTCACTTGAAAAAGACTCTAAGAGTCTAAACGTTGTGCATTGTTTTTGTTATTACCACCAATTCTCAAATTATATAGTTGTAACTTTTGATAGTTTCTGTAAACTGAACACAACAGGGACATGGTCACTTCCATGATGAAGGAGTGCTTCCGCACTCATGCCTGCTGTGAATTTTGGTCCAATGAGTGCAAAGTCAAAGACACTGTCAGCGTCACCCTGCCTCCCTGTATGTGTTGTGGATGATGATGATGTCAGTGCACTAAGAAGTACTTCATCCAACATCGCTTCCAGTGCAATTCCTTGAGGATTGGTACCATGTTGATCCCACAATTCTGAGCGTGCATTAAGATCACCACATAGTATAACAGACTCTCCAAATTCAAGTTCTATTTCCTCCAGAAAGGTCCATTCCATTTTTGATGTGTGGGTACCTGGGTGTATGTATGCATTGATGAGTACAAGGCTTTTCTGATTAACATCCGGTCATTCTAGCCTCACACCCATTAGCTCACGTGTGCTGCTACACCCATTTTTCCAAGTCTATCCTGGACAGTTTTTTTTTTTCAGGTTTTTGTTTGTTTTGTTTGTTTTTTTTAATCATAGCTAGTCCTCGTCCATCATGCTTTTGAAAGATTATGAAGTCATCCACTTGTAATGGTTTGTGGGCGGCACTTCTAGTTTCTTGTAGACACAGAACATCAAAGTCATATGCTAGTTTTTCAATTGTTGAGATCCTCTTTGGCACTGCAGCAATTCCAAGAACAAATCCTGAAATATTTCTTGGATAGCCTTTCATCTTTTGTTATATTCCTACTTGCCTTTCGTCTTCTCCCACCACTTTTGCTACGCCGACTATTGTTTTGATGGGATCCAGTTTTAAGTCTCAAAGCCTGCACCAGAAGATCCCGAAGGTGCAAGCGAGACAAAGCATTTTGAGAACCCATCAGAAGGTATTCTTAGTGTTGAGGGGTCACAAGCGGTCGCCCTGACAGAGCCTCGTTTCAGGGAAGGGCAATGGACGTCCATACATGTAGGGAACGCCTGCACATATGAAGTCTGTCAGCCTGGTGTCGCCCTAGGGCCAGACTGCATATGGTTCGAGACAGTTTAACCCAACGCCCATTCATCCCCTCGGTACTGTATGAAAGCCTTGGGATTGGGTGAGAGGTCGACTCCAAGATAGATTAAAAAAAAAATTAAGTAAGAGGGGGAGCTTTTTTGTTTTTTGTCCGATTGGCTGTGTCGACGTTGCGGGTCCCTAAAACTCTGGACCTGTTCTTGCCGACTCTCCCTGATTTAATGTCCATCCAACAATACATTTCTGTGATACTTTATCAAAGCTTATTGAAAAATCAAGGTAAACTACGCCCAAAGAAACAGATTTCCTATCGTGGGGGAAAAGGGGAAAGACTTCCTTTCGGAGTAACCCTCCTCCTCATGTGCTGGAATGAACCTCTGTCGAATAACGAAGTCAATTTACTTTACTGACACCTGCCGTTGTTTTAGGTTCCCCTGGCATATCAGAGCACTCTTGCTTTGCCACCAAGTTGATTTTCAGAGACCTTTTTGACGTAGACACGCTCTTGTACTGGAGTGATAAAAAAAAAAAAAAAAAAAAAAAAACCGGAAATCTTTCCGATTCAAAGGGACAGCTTTAGTACAAATCAAATGTTTTTCAGGAGAAACCACAATACGTGGTTTTGACTGTTAGTTGATTGCTCTAAATTATGATTCATGCGACCAGACTCAGTTATCAACAAGGGAACGTTTATAGGCGGCAAGGCTTGGGCTAACCAAGTCAGTCCCTGCTACCACCACAACTACCACTACACCTTCTACCTAGCAAACAGGAACAGATTTCGTATAAGCAGACTAATATTAATAAGAGCGGCACCGAGCAAGCATACACTAAGATATGAAGATGGTCACAAGTTGAGTTCGGTACTCCCACCATGACAAGCAGAAGCTCAATTGGGGCATAACAAACCTGCTGAGTATCAATGAGAATACCAAACTATCAGAGAAGTATTAATTCATCTGTACATTAAAATCTAAGAAGAAAATAATTATATGCTTCTCTAATTCATGATGTGAATATTGATACATTTCAAAACGCGAAGATCTTGACTAACAAATACTTAAATGTCTTCACAACGACCGAATTCTCAAACTGAAATGGCAATCCAGACAAAATGGCCGATGTTCGGAAATACTCGTGACCGGAGGGGGGAGAAAGAAAGAAAGAAAGAAAGAAAGGCAAGAAAAAAAAAGAAAGAAAAGTGAGCATCACATGAACTGCATTCACAATCAAAGAGGACTCTGCTCGTGTGTTTGGGAACGTTAGGAACGTTGGCCGTAGACACCAACTTGCGTCACTGCTGGAAAATGGCGTTCTGCATCACAGTTGACAAACCCATCTGACCAAGAGCGTGTGTGTGTGTGTGTGTGTGTGTGTTCGTGCGTGTGTTGGGGAGTGGGGAAAAGGGGGACGGGAAGAGAGGGGTCCCAAAATAGAGATAGACGGGGAGAGAGTAGGGGCAGGATGGACGATGCGAGTTTCTCTCTCTCTCTCTCTCAAAGACACGGGTGGTGTCCTACGTAATTGTAAAACTACACAGCTGGCCCGTAGTAAAGCTAAAACCATCAGGAATTTCCTCCACGGTTAGAGTAGGGCGGTAATTTCCGTTTTTTTGTTTTGTTTGTTTGTTTGTTTTCTGAGAGGGGCGCGAGCACGATTTCACCGTTTGTGGTGTGTTTTATAAGTTGACCATGACGTCACAGACTGGAAACTGGTGAAGAGTTGTTATAGCGCTGTGAGAAACAGGAAACTTGAGTTACGGAAACGATTAGTGCGTGTGCGTGCATGCGTGCTCGTGTGTGTGTGTGTGTGTGTGTGTGTGTGCGAACTTTGAAAAAAAAAAATTCAGTCCGTGAGGACTTGTTGATATTATTTTAAAAAATATCTTATTATTTTAGTGAAAAAAGTAGAAAGAATTTCTAACAAAATAGTGTGAAAAGTACACACACACACACACACGCACACGCACACACACACACACACACACGCCGAACGCTAACACCAACATACAACGCACACAGTGTCAGCCAGCCTCATTGCCACTTGTTGCTGTGGGCTTAGCCCTGTGTCCGCATTTTTAGGATGATCTCGCGTGGTAGGCTATCGTAGCTTCGCACGCAAAATCCGCGTGATTTCAACGATGTCCGCTGAATGGCAACTGATCTGTAATGTCGTCGATAAATCAGACACACACCCTCCAGTACTGACTAAGCCCGATGATGCTGAACTTTGGAGATCGGACGAGAACCGCTGCTTTCAATGTGGTATTGCCGTCGGCAAATTAGACACTAGGCCCACTGTCTGTTTCTCCTCGTGTGTGTGCAATCTGCTTCGCGAGCCGCTCTTTCATCTCGAGGCTGGAAGGTGGTGAGCACACTCCACCTTCCGTCCCCCGTCACGCGGCGTGGAATGACTGGCTTCAGCAGCCCTTTACTTAGGAACTTCGCCAGGTGCTCTCTGCTTTCTACTTTTAACCAGAAACATAACAGTGGAAATAGGGGAGCGAACAGCCACTCTGCCGCAGCGTGAGGCAGCGCTGCTCTCGGGGCAATTTTTGTGGGGCTGGCACCACAGAAAGGGAGACGTAGAACAGGCGCCTGACATGGCGGCAACTCATGCACTGCGTGAGCCTGTTTATTCCGGCTGGGAACGATGTTTTTCTGCGTCATGGAACCATCTTGTCTGGCGGACAGCCCTGTTTACTGTGCATGACCCTACCGATAACACGTGTTGTCCGCGCTGTTTACGTGTCACGGAAACACTGTGTACTTTCGCATCTTGATATCTTTTATGTTTAAGTGCACTAACCCAAACCAGGGGAGAGAGAGAGAGAGAGAGAGAGAGAGAGAGAGAGAGAGAGAGAGAGTAACGCAGACACAACACACAACACACACACACACACACACACACACAGAGGACATTCTTTTTTGGCCTGTCTATTATAAACACACTTGCGCACACGAACAAACGAGTGCATGCACGTGCACACACTTACACAACGCGCGCACAAATTCGCATGCACGCAGGCCCACGCTCACACACACACACACACACACACACACACACACACACACACACTCTCTCTCTCTCTCTCTCTCTCTCTCTCTCTCTCTCTCTCTCTCTCTCTCAGTTGTTTAGGTGTGATAGTCACTTCCTTCTGCAGCTGCCGCTACACACACACACGCGCGTATGCACGCGCGCACGCGCTCACACACACACACACACACACACACACACACACACACACACACACTTGGCACACACACACACACACACACACACACACACACACACACACACACACACACTTGGCACACACACACACACACACACACACACACACACACACACACACACACACACACACACACACACACACACACACACACACACTTGGCACACACACACACACACACACACACACACACACACACACACACACACACACACACAGAGTCCTACACACACTCATTATACTAATAATTTTACTGTCAACAGACGTGTATACTGTAATGTGTTGTTGTCAAGATAAACAAAGATGCTTCTTGCCTCGTTAACTTGCCGCCTTTTATTTGCCCGGAAACAGAAAAGACGCACGACGATTAAGTGGTTAACTGAGGAATGCTCTAGATAAATATCTCACACAGCGAGCGACCAGCTTTTCTGGCATTGGCTTCATCGCACTCGCGGCGGAGGTTGAAGGAAATACAGTAGGCCTAGGCGCTTATTATAAGTCTCCATCTCTGTGGCTGGCACCAGAGAAGTGGAGGTCCCTCTCACTTCTATGGCTGACACCATCTCCGCCTTCCAGGCGAGGGGTTTTCAGTAGCCAGCTGTTACAAATCAGAACAAATTGCAAGAAGCCTTGGTCAGCTGGAAGACGTCTCCTCATCTCTTCACTACCGAGAAGGAGAAGATTCACAACTTCTCAATGTTGCGCTTATGTTTCCTTTTGTCGATCTGAACATGGGTCTAAACACGGGAGAAAAGAATGCTCTCAGATACATTTCAGGTTACCTAGCAAAGAGGTGGAAAACGAATCATGTAATCACTGTCAGGAAATGCTGACAGGTTCTCTTCAAGGCAAGGAAGATAAAATGTTTAACATGTCAAAACAATTTTCCTTTGAAGATGGACGACAGGGACTGATGATTCCTAGCCCACTTCTGGCCTCTCAGGTTGAGCAGTGGGAAATAGTGTGACAAATGTCGGGCAGTGCGTGTGTATGACGAGAGTTGGGAGTGGGTCAGCGTGTCCTCTAGGGGAAGGACTTGGAAGATTTTCTCTATTAGTTATCTTAAAATTTTTCACCTCCACCCTCTCTCTTACATAGTTTATGGAAGGAGCAACTTTCCGGCACTAGATCTAGTCATCAAAACAAATTCTTATTTTTCTCAAGAGTGGCTCAGGAATAATTTTCCTTACGCTTGTGCGCTTATAAAAGTGCTGTTAGCTCCGAGAGACAGAATTAGAGATAAGTTCAAACATTCAGTACTGATTGAACAACAAAGAATTGACACAAGTTTCACACACCAACTTTACTTGTTTATACAAGGGTAATATATTCAAATCAATTTCATTAATTCGGTTCTGGCTGACTTTTGTTTCCACTCTTTCTGTCATCAGTAAGAGAGGGAAAGTTCTGGATGAGTTGAGTTGGAGTCCACTTGGAATATCAGAACTTACCTGATGTTGGAGAGGTTGATCTCTCTCTAGTTGCTGGTGACTGGTCCACCTTCTTTTTAGGCAGGCTGATCTTGGGGTGTTGTCTCAGCTGGGCCGATAACATGCACACTCAGGGTAGGTATGAACCCAGGCTGTGAGCAAACAAACAGAACCTGGTCTGTAGTTAAGTGGCTGGGAGTCTGGTTTGTCGAGTTCTCACACTTGCCCTCTGGCTTTCAGTAAAATGTGTGACAAAGGATTAGACTAGCTTGAATACATCTGCCTTAATTATCAGTCTCTAGTTTCACTCAGATTTTGAGTGGATTTTAACAAGGGGTAGGAGACAGTGACACAATGCTAAACAATGAAAGTCAAACAACTCTTAAGTTTTTCTTATAGATGAAGTTGAAAATAACTTGGAATAAACTTAATTAGCCCAAGTACATACGTTGATTAGATTTACAATCACCTACTACAAAGCATTCCGACAACCAACAGTATTCATAAATCAACTTAACAATTTTCACCCAATATAGGCATACTGTTTTTTTCCTGTCAGAAATTAACATTCAGCTATCATCGTAACAGGTAGTGAGACAGGGAGAGAGAGAGAGAGAGAGAGAGGGGGGGGGGGGGATGGTGTGTGAGTTTGTACAATTTGTACCAGAGGGTGGGTGTAGTATTAGATGAAGTGTGTTGGTTGTATGTATGTGTATGTATGTATGTATGTGGTTGTCAAGTTCAACATGTCACATGCATTGTGAAAAGGAAAGGAGAGAGAGACAGAGAGGGAGGGAAACGGGCGACTTACTCCCAAAATGACGTCCCCCCCCCCCCCCCTCACCTGTGTCTTTGTTGCCAAAGCCGGGGTGGGGTGTGGGGGGGGGGGGGTGTGGGGGGTTGAGAGGGGTGAGGGCGAGAGACCGAAAGTTGACATAGGTTAGTAATCTAAAATGCCGTTTGTAAGATAAAGGGAGAGAGAAAGAAGAGGGGGAAGAAGGAGAAGCAGGAGGGGAGGGGAGGGGGGGGGGGTTACTACAGGATGGGATGGGCATCAATTGTCATGGGACATTGTGCTTTGCCTAAAGAAAGACCGGTGACATTAGTGATTTGGTGTGCCTTGCTGGACAATGCAAGAGCTCATCTGATCACTCATTGCAGTGGTTTGTCACCATGAGATTGCATTTCTTATCAAGGACACACACACACACACACACACACACACACACACACACACACACACACACACAAGATTTCCATTTCAGTGTGGTCCTCAGAGCAGGAAAAACTTGAAACTGTCAAACTTACGAATGTTATCTGAGAATATGTTTGTCCATACTTTTAAACCCAGTAAAACAGTGACTTGCAGAGAGAGAGAGAGAGAGAGAGAGAGAGAGAGAGAGAGAGAGAGAGAGAGAGAGAGAGAGAGAGAGAGAGAGAGAATGAATGAGATGTTTATTAAGATAGTTTTCAAAGCCCATTCTCAATGGAACTGGGGGGAGGGGTTGTTCACAAAAAGTAACTGTCAAAGAATAATTGTAAACAATACATGTCAGAAAAAACAATATCGTAAAAAATGAGAGAGAGAGAGAGAGAGAGAGAGAGAGAGAGAGAGAGAGAGAGAGAGATAGAGAGGAGGTAAGGTAAGATAATGTTGCCTACAGCCCAGCCGAACGCAAAGGGCCATATCAGGGCTGTCACCGCGTTGAAGTCAACCCAAAATAAAAAAAAAAAAAAAAAAAACCCACACGCACCATTCACACATCTCGTTAAAATACACCACCCAAAAAACGCACCAGAAACTTCGTTAAAATCTTAGATCAGATGAAAAAAATGTTAATCTCTTTCAGAAATTCAAAGATCACGTCAGGCGGGACATCTCTGAAGAAGGTTTTCATGGAGTCTGTTGTAAAGTGTTATGTCTCACATCGTGCTAGTCTCGACACTCTAAAAGAATATGCTTCATTGTGAGTGGAACATGACATGGAATGCCCCACAGAGCGTCTCCACCTTTTAAAAGATCAGAAATGGGTGTAAAACGAGTGGTTTGTATGCAAACGGCATACGACCGTTTCGTCTTAATGGCCACCATGGGAACATGGGTAAAATCTTTTTCAGGGCGGATTTTATACAATTTGTTATCCATCTGCGAGTTCCATTCCTTTTGCCAAAGGTCTTTGACATAAGCCTATGTTTTGGATTTCAGATCACTGTGTGGGATAGACAGTCTGCTCAACTTTCCTTTGGCAAGTTGATCAACCAACTCATTGTCTCGAATGCCCACATGCTGGGGAACCCAAGCAAAAACTATGATGTATCCAACTGAGTTCAGAGAGGTGTACAGTTCAAATACTTTCAGCAGTTGAGGGTGCTTGAGATTACAGCCAGCAATGGCCTCCAAGACAGAGAGGGAGTCTGACAAAATGAGGACATCTTTATGTTTGGATTTACAGACCATTTTAAGAGCCAGGACCAAGGCTGTCAGCTCAGTAGTGCAGATGGAGCTGTCTGTTGGAATGTGTTCAGAACATCTCTGAAGAGGATCTGTTGCACAAAACAAAACACAGCAGAGGCAACTCCCCTCCTCAGATTTGGAACCGTCAGTGAAAATTCTTTTGAAGGATGGACACTTAGAACACAGTTCAGCAAAAAGGGACTTGTATGCCAAGGAACTACGGTATCTTTACGGTACGAGGCTAAATCAAACCGGATCTCTGGTGTGAAGAAAGTCCGTGGTGGGACATCAGGAAACTTGGAAAAATCACAAACTACTCCTAGGTCTATATCTGCTTTGTTCAAATGGAGAAGAACACGATTCCCAAGAGTGGAATGGAACTGGGGTGGTCATCGAATTTATTTTGGAACTTGGGGTCAAAAACACAGTCATATGCAGGGTTTTGAGGTTCAGAAGAGAGACTCAGACTGTAATTCAAGGCAAGTTTCAGTCAACGATTTGAGAGGGACGGTTCTCCTGCATCGGCATACAGGCTCTAAACAGGGAAGGTGCGGAATGCATCCAGACACAATCGAAGCCCTTGATGGTGGATAGGATTTAGACTTTTCAGGTAGGATGGTCTGGCCGAGCCGAACACCACACACACCATAGTCCAGTTTGGAGCGGATCAGAGCTCTGTAAAGATGGAGGAGAGTTTTCTTGTCAGCGCACCGACAGAGGAGGAAATCTGAGGAACTGACCAGAAAATAAAAAGTAATCTGTGTGTGTGTGTGTGGGTGTGGGTGTGGGTGTGTGCCCTACCAATGGCGAAGAAATACAAGGAATCCCACAGTCGTGCATCATTTTGTTTATTTTTCCTGACATATGGCACTGAACTAACTTCCTGACCCCAAATTCCAGGAGAAAGCCATCTTCTTCACATTCATGTTTCTTTTCACAGAGCCAGGGCGATTTTCAACTGTTCAAACTTTGCTGTCACTACTTGACCTTCGCTGTAACCCCGAACTCTGACCTGTACAGTACTGGTTAGAGAGGGTTAGGATCACCAGGTTAATAATTGGTAGGTCTCCTCCGGATTTTCGGAGGGCGGATGGGGTGGGAGGGGCCTGAGTTTGCTTACGTCTGATCAGCTTTCGGGCCATCGACGTTCCCAACTGTGTATGTCTGTGTTTCAGCCCAACGCTCTAACTAGGAGGGACCACGGAAACAGTTCGCCCACCTCCTGCCCGTCCATCCTCCGTCCGCTAGATGGAGCCACAGCCCGCTAGGCACGTCGCTTGTAGCATCACGTGGTGATAAAGTGGTGAGACATTGGCCTACCTTTGTCTCACCACTTTATCGCCATGAGTCTTCTTATTTTCACACAGACACTGGCAACTGTACAAGATAGCAGTATGGTCATTTATGCACACAATTACCGGATGAAGTATATGTTTTGGTTGCAATGCTGTCCGTATAATCAGCAAAGAGGAAATCAACTGACGACTGAATAAAATAAGCTTACATGTTTTTGTTGTCAGTAAAACCAGAATAAATAGCAAACAAGCAGTCTCTCAACGTCACATTGTATTTCTTTTACGCGCGCGCGCTTGTGTGTGTGTGTGTGTGTGTGTGTGTGTGTGTGTGTGTGTGTGTGTGTGTGTGAGTGCGCGCGCGCGCGTGCGTGCGTGTGTGCGTGCGTGCGTGTGTGTGTATGTGTGTGTGTGTGTGTGTGTGTGTGTGTGTGTGTGTGTGTGTGTGTGCGCGCGCGCGCGCTCGCGCGCGCGAAAGACCTTGCAAGCAGAGCTAAACAATGTTTACTTTGTATCCTAAAGAAACTACCTATGCTGACTAACGAGTATCTGACATTGTTTTTAATGTTGTTCCATTCTCAAATTCAACCCATGGAACAGTACGGAGCTAAGTTATGGGTCCACGAATCTGCCTCTATACAAATTCGTTACTGGCTAAAATAACTCGAATGTCACCTGAAAGAAGACCAAATAAAGCATGAAAATGCAGCTACACGCATGGGTAAGAGCAGCTGGGCTTCTGAAGTAAGGTTGAAATTGTACGAATGTGGTTTTGGTTTTGTGCAGGAGAATCAGTGTGTTGTTGATGACATGTATAGTTTTATCCATATGTATTGGCAAAGGTTAATCGATCGCAACTGGCAGAAGTTACACACACACACACACACACACACACACACACACACACACACACACACACACACACACAGGGTGAAAAAAGTATTTGATTGCTCAAGAGTGCAACATGATCGAGGCTGGAGAGCAAATAGACGTCTAAGCGTCTGCTAAGGTTATTGGTTATAGTAAAACTAGTTATGTCATTAACTACGGGGTCAAAATGCTTGTATATAGATAGATACATGTACCACCATCCCAGATGCTTCTTCGCTGCCGTCAGGACCACGTAATTTGCTGTAAATCATGTTTGGAAATTGAGGGAGGAACTGAGTCAGACGTTCACGATCGCAGGCAATGGTACAGACAGGATGGGATGGGCTAGATGCTACGTGGCACAATCACCTCCCTCTCTACTTCCTTCTTTCTCTCTCTCTCTCTCTCTCTCTCAAAGCAAGCAAGCAAACATCTCTCTCTCTCTCTCTCTCTCTCTCTCTCTCTCTCTCTGT
>JADBJO010011238.1:65000-66191 GCA_016801955.1 Conus betulinus
AACTGTGATATAATCCAGGTTATTTTTTCAACCCAATCTGATTCTCTTCTTTTAACGAATTTATTCGTCTGAAAATCCAAATGCGTAGTTCACTGATCAACATCACCAGTGCTCCGCTCACGCCTAAGCCTTTTCGGTGTAGCAGGCCAGTCTCTCTCCTGTCCGGAGTAGGCCCTTGTATGAAGTGGCCTCGTCCAGAATATACCCCCGGATAAAGCGGCCTAAGCCAAAATATACCCCGGGTAGAAACAAGTCCAGGCTATTTGTACCATGGATATAGGTTAGCCAGGACCAGTTTATATGCTTTTGGCCATTTTTATATCCCCCCTCCCCCCCAAACACATAATTTGAAAGCTGTGAACATTGCCAAGAAGAACAGCTTTAGAAAGTAGGCTAGATAAACTGCAAGGGAATTTTTCTTACCGATGACATTTTCTTTGAAAGGGAATAGTTCAGAACTCGTAGCGTTGATGAAACACTGGCTTATCATAAAAGCAAATCTGCACATTGAAACACTTTGTTTGAGTGTGAAGTTTGCTTCCAGAGACGTCAAGATATCGCTTTTGATGAAGATATGCTTTTGAACAATTTTATAGGTACTGTAAACATGTAAGTACAGAGTAGAGAGAGAGAGAGAGAGAGAGAGAGAGAGAGAGAGAGAGAGAGAAATAATGGGCACTGAGGAAAGAGGTCCGCACTAAAACGTAAACAGAAAGTGAAGGAAGCAATGAAGGAAAACGAGAAAGAAAAAAAAAAGCGCATAAATATTATTGCACACACACACACACACACACACACACACACACACACACACACACACACACACACACACACACACACACACACACCACACAGACTTAAATTTTGTACGAATTGTTATATTAAGCCCAGTTGGCTCAATCCTGTAATTGCTGTTTCAAGATCTTATTTTGTACAGTTGTTTGTTTTTACTTTGATGTCACACACACACACACACACACACACACACACACACACGCACACACACACACACACACACACACGCACACACGCACGCACACACGCACGCACACCGCGGGGGCGCACTCACGCAGCACACGCACACACTCAAAAACACACACACACACACGCATACACCACTCACACACACCTGGTCTAATATCACATTAGTGAAAAGACGTTACAATGAAGAAGAAGAACAACACAAAACAC
>JADBJO010011239.1:0-2500 GCA_016801955.1 Conus betulinus
CCTCTCTGTCAGTGCCTCAGGAGGAGAAGCCGCCATTGTGAACATCAATAGAGCATCAAGTCAACAGAGCTATCCCTGTTGATTCAAGTCTTTATAGGCTTCCTCAGTCTGGTCTGAAGCCATTCCAGTTCTAGTGAATTGACACATACTTTTTGACACTGTTCACTTCAGTTCAGATGACCACACAGGCTATTTCAGCAGTCTGAGTCATGTCCACTGGAACTGCCACTCATTTATATTTCTTTTATCATACATTGCCATCCCTGCCAAACTTTTTTTTTTACTGACTGCTTACTTTTGCTTACTGCCTGCAGTTCCCCCATCCTTTCCTCCCTCCCTTTTCAACCCAAAGTTCCAGCCGCTAACAACTGCATCTTCTGCCCCTGCTGAACGCACAGACTAGTTTCAGAGATACGTTTTTGTGCTGTGACGTATGGAGACATCAACACACGGGATCCAGATCAGAGGTTGTAGAAAGCGGGTTCTTGGAATGGTTGAGGTTTACGCCCTCACAGCAAAAGCTTTCAGGGACAAGTTTGTCGCTGCAGCAAGCTGCAGCATGGAGTCGTTTGCTGGTTCTTTCCCTTTCCAGTCCTTTGAACTCTCTGACCCTGACCCCCACGGCCGCAGCACTCCTTCCGCCCTCTCCCTTTTCAGTCCGTCACTTTTCTTCCACACGCCCTCACGTGCCAGTCCCTGTCTCCATTCTCTGATTTCCCCTGGTGCCATGGATGACTGGATTGAGCGCTTGAGTGCGCTCATTGTTGATTCAGTGATGATGATTCCCCTGGTGCCATGGATGACTGGACTGAGCGCTTGAGTGCGCTCATTGTTGATTCAGTGACGATGAGTCCCCTGATGCCATGAATGACTGGACTGAGCGCTTGAGTGCGCTCATTCTTGATTCAGTGATGATGAGTCCCTGATGAGTGGACTGAGCGCTTGAGTGCGCTCATAGGTGATTCAGTGATGATGATTCCCCTGGTGCCATGGATGACTGGACTGAACGCTTGAGTGCGCTCATTGTTGATTCAGTGATGATGATTCCCCTGGTGCCATGGATGACTGGACTGAGCGCTTGAGTGCGCTCACTGTTGATTCAGTGATGATGATTCCCCTGGTGCCATGGATGACTGGACTGAGCGCTTGAGTGCGCTCATTGACTGAGCGCTTGAGTGCGCTCATTGTTGATTCAGTGATGATGATTCCCCTGGTGCCATGGATGACTGGACTGAGTGCTTGAGTGCGCTTTATTGGTGATTCAGTGATGTTGATTCAGCTGTTCCTCCAGTGTATGGCAACCACTCCTCGCCACTCTCCCAGCACCCCTCCTTACCCCCATCACTTTCACGTCCCCAACTCCGTTATTATCTGTTTTCTGTCTCTCTCTCTAATTGTCTGCCTGTCTGTCCGTAAATAGCTAAATCATTATTTCATTAATTTTCTTTAACAGCAACTAAATCTACTTTCTCTTTGATTATAAAAAGATAGTTCTGCACATAGTTTGGCCTTCAACACGTTATTGCGCCATAGTTATACTTTATATGACAAAATCACTCCAGCCACGTCTTCAAAGTTCATTCCTTGCCATCGTTACCATTCCTTTCACTTTAGGTCTTACAAAGAATACTTCAATTATACTCTTATGTGTCATTTCCTTTTCTAACTAACTTGTTCGTTGCAATTTCAATTTATAAAATGAACTATTTATCATAATTATATTGATGTTGCTACAACCCTAACCCAGTTGCGAGGACCGGGAGATCGCGTGACCCTAGAACGGTTTAACCAGAGAGAACGGCAATGGCCCATCAGATCTGGAAGGCGTTTTTCTTCAAAGTTTAAAACATCATTTGGAATTCATTCGAGAAGCGTGCGCCTTTTATTTCATGGGATTCTGGCCATTTTCACCAGGAGGATCTCTATGTCTGTTGTGATTGTGCCCTGATATTTTTTACAACGCTTGGATTCGTCGAGGACCATGGAGGCCTGTTCAAGAATCTGTAAAGTTGTACTGGACTTTTCACACTTCTGACAATAACTTCGTTCATCAACAACATCAGCATCAAGAATCCGTATCATCCTTCATCGGCATCTCTTCCTGCTGTAGATCTGCCGATTTCTTCGCCAGCTATAACCAGTAGGAGGCAACCGCGGGTAGCCTGACCAGGACAGGGGTTTGGATCTCTCCTAGCCCCGCTGTACAGGGCCTTGTCGGAACCGCCTTGGTCTGAGGTCAGTTCCTCATTCATGTAATTTCTCTGTTAAATAATAAACTTGTTAGTGATTAATTTCATGATTGTATGAGTCAGCTATTTATCTTGGCGTGCATCAGTATGTTGGTGAATACGTTGTATGCGACCATCGTCGCGTCATATCTAGTATTATTGTAAGCGATCATCGTCGCATAATAAATTAAATTGTTATGAATAGATGTTGAGAATTGATCTTGGAAGACGGATGAAGAGTTGCCCGAATCATCATTGGGTGCCATCTTTAC
>JADBJO010011239.1:5000-55000 GCA_016801955.1 Conus betulinus
TCACGAGTGCGCACGCGTGCGTGTGTGTATGATTACGAACGTTATGGCTTTCAACCTGAAAGTGTGGCTACATATATCAGAAAAAAACTTAGGCAGTGAAGCACAAAGTTCACAGTCAGAAGATTGGTGGGTGTGAGTTCAATTTCTCAGGTCGTCATGTCTGCTGCCGAAGTAGTGTGTATTGTCTTGGTGGAGCCAGTCTTTATCCTGTCTATTGATTTGCGATTTGCTGTGGGAGTGTCAAAAACCCGAAAACCTACCGTAAGCAGACCCGGTAAAGTTTAAGGACCTTGTGAATGCTCATTTCTTCGCACCATAATCTTAATATCTATCAACCATAGCCTTCTTTACCTGGGGTCAACGTCTACTGGACACGCCGGGCCAGTACTGGGGGATAACTTTCAAGTTTGATTTCTAAATGGGACGACTGCTGCCGGAAATTGAAACAAAAGCTGAAACAGAATTACTGCAAAAAAAAAATTACTCCGCCAAACGGAGAAACCAAACAAATAGCAAAAGAAGCACAACGTGCTTTGACCTGTTGGGTCTTCTTCCAGCAGGACATTTAAAACAACGAGAACAAAGGAGAGACAGACGGTCATTATCTCCGTCAGCCTTCGAAAGGAGAAGGTGGTCTAGGGTTTCTTTTTCTGTGACTCTCATCATTTCCAGTTTTTGCATTCCTTTCACTATTGTCATGGCAGGGTAATGGCTTGGAAATTGCCCCCCCCCCCCCCCCCCCCCCCCCCCCCCGCGCCCCATCTCTTGGTTTTTCTTTCAATCATTTTATTAAAATAGGTTTCAAATGAAAAGGGGTATAATAGCCTAACGCCATAATAATTGTATTATATAAAAAGAAATATGCTGGGATCTATGGAAAAAAAATAAATAAAACACATCAAGTGGCCCATTTTCTGGGACCAGTTTTACAAAATGTACCAGTTGTTCCTTGATATTGTACCGTGTTACTGCACACAAAAGAATACGAAATTGATGTTAGCCCATATTTAATATAAAGCTCTCTGATAAAAATTAAGCATACAACATGAACATTAACAATAAATTGTTAGCAAACTTCTTGTTGCTTTGAAAATAATTTCAAAACAGCAAATTATATTTATATCATGATTATTTATCACTTAATTTTGATGATTTTTCTGTCTCTAACATCATGTCCAGAAGTGTTCAGGTATGACATAGACCTAATCAATAACAAAAAAAAGGGCTATTTGCTCAATGGCATTGACATGAAAAATGGAAACCTTTTTGTTTTCGAATTTGAAACTTAAAATGACTTTTTGTGACATCTTGTCATCTTGTGTCTCTTTTCTTTTCATTGTTTACAGAACTCGCAAAAGAACAGATCGGCATGGACATCAGTGTTAGCACATGCTCCATGGACCCACTGCTGGCATAAACTACACTGGATCATGTCTTCTCTCCTTGTTTCTGAGCAAATGAAACAGAACCAGTCTCGGATGAAGCTACGGGCTTTTCACGAAATGTTGTTTACCCTGCTACCTTTGTTTTCTTTTGCCGGGCTTGTTTTGCACTGATTTTCCTTTTGGATGCAGCTAGCTGTGAACATTTTCTGCACAAGAGGTCTTCCTAGCCCTCAGTGCATTCTGAGAAGGAGCAACAGCAGGCAGAAGCACTGAGGTGGGTATCGCCACTGCTACTGGTCGGAAGTCTGCACTGAGACCTGGGTCTGCGGTTGAATCTACGTTTGGAATAATTGCTTGGTAATGTCCGGCGTGCTCGTTCACTCGGGTGAATGCAACAGACACAGGTTGAGCTCGGAATTCCTCTCCATACTTTCGTATATAACCTGTCGACATGCTGTGCACGTGTAGTGGTCGCTCTAAGACCTTGCTGGTGGCCATCACTTCGAACGCCCCTGGTACTGAGGTCTGCTTTGCCATACGTTGCAGTCTCACTGTCATTGTTTTGAAGCTCAGCATTCGAGGCATGTCAGCATAGACACCGTCCCCTTCAATGTCGTCAAAGTTGGGTAGCTTTTCCAGCTTGAATTTCACTGTCTGCACACGAAGTTTCTCTGCCAGAATTTCTTCTCGCACATCCAGTGCTTACTGGCTTGGATATCCATTAGCATCTCGGTCAGCATGTCTTCATGAAGTAAAATGGAGACGCTTCGAAAGAAGCAACGTCCATCAGAGGCTGTTGGGATGATGCAGTGCCTTCTGTGGATACAACAGACGCATGCTCATCACCAGAAATTTTGCTGGAAGAGTGGGTGGGCCTACGTGTCTCTCTGGAGCAGGAGCACATGGGCATGATAGCTGTTGTGCACATTTCTGCACTGGTTAGAAAGACTGTCTGTTGTGGGTGTTTGCATGTGGGAAGGATGAAGGAAGCTTCGTAGGGTGTTTTGGAAATTTTGGGGGACAAGGGGGAGGACAGGGGCCCCTGGTGGAAGGGGGATGGCTAACTGGGCGAGGTGTAATCGGGCCGTGGAGGCACTGGTGGTGTGGCACCACTCCAGGGTCACCAAAATCAAATCTACAGGTGTGAAGTGTGTGTTGTTTGTAGTCCATGATGACTTATAGTTCAATTGTAGTTTAAACATGACTTTCCAGATAACAAATTCAGCTCAAGGCAAACTACAGGTGCTTTGCAGCAAAAAAATTAACATTGCATGCACAATTTTGAAAACGTATGAAAAACAAAAAGTACTCACCCTTTTTTGTTCCCCCTAACTTCAGCCATCTTGTTTAGTGCAGTGATACTGCAGTGACATCAGTTCTAATAACAGAAATTAATCAGGCCTGTAACACATCAGATTGGCTAATATGAGAAATGTACAATTTGAGTACCAGTACAAACCCCAAGCCTTTAGCCCACTTCTCAGTCCTCATACCTTCACCAAAGACAGGCAGACAGACTTCAAACATTTATTACAACAACGATCACAATCATTTACATATAACAAAACCGCACCGCGGACCAAACACAAATAAAAACATTTTACCTTTTCATGGACTTCCTCTTCTTCCCTTCCGTTTCCTTTGCTGCTCGCTGATGCCTCAATTGTACTACTGCACCGACGATGATAATTCGACAGTAATTTTTTTTTTAAACTGCTTGTATACATGTAACATGAAGCACTGTCTTGACTTTGGTTGTTGATCTTTGACTGTATACGCAGCACTTCACAGAACACCTTGGTGATTATTCTTTCGTCTTGCAATGAAGATACAAAGGTGTTGATTCCTGGACTCGATGAAAGTAGATGATGGAGGAAAATGGAAAATAAAACAACAACGCCACCAAACAAGCAAGTTGTCATCTCACGACGTTTCGGCACTTAGCCTTCCTCAGGTCACGCTTTATTACTGTACTAACTCACGAACAATGTTCCCCCCCCCCCCCCCCCACCACTCCTCAAGAACAAAGCTCACATGCCTGTCAAGATTCAAAGGGTTTAGAACAATGTTCACAAAGTTTTCTCTAGTTGAATCGCCACATCTCTCACACATGTTCTAACCCAACTCACCAACATTCCCCAGCTACCAGCCCACCCCCCCCCCCCCCTCTCTATCTCCATCTTCCCTCCCCCTCCCCTCCCTCTCTCTACAGCAAAGTGTAATTACATAATATAAGCACAACAACTATTACACACACACACACACACACACACACACACACATGTATACAAAAAGATTCACATGAAAAAGCCTAGATGAAACAAGCACACATAAGGCATATTCGTTAAGCAACCTCTCCCTCATATCCATCTTTAGCACTACCCTCCCCCCACATACTCCATTTACTCCCCCCATATATATATATATATATATATATATATATATATATATATATATATATATATATATATATATCTCATTATACATGACTTGAGACTTGAGCTTGTCGAACATTATTCAGAGTTTGTTTGTACTTGGAATCTAATCCAACTCTATGTACAATGGCACTATCGAAAAATATATTTCATTAATAAGCAGTTGTTTACATTTCATTTGTGAACGCATACAAACAGGAACAGAACGAACAATAGACAGATCACTGACATCGATCTGGACCTGATTCTTTTCTCCCAGTGTGCAAATAAAAGAGAATGTTGGTAATCAACAGAACCTGTAAACATAAGAATTAGTTTTAAAAAAAACGAATGATAAAATAATGGATTGACTCGGTGTCGAGTCGAGATAAAGGAAAACTACTTACCGTGTGTCGTCTGATCATTGCTGCCCAGCTGAACCGCTGACTTCAAGAGAAAAACAATGAATCCACTACATCTGAAGCTTGTGTATTCCGACTCTCTTAGCAACGGATCCTCAAGTACAAGATTAATTTAGCACTTGTGGGTATTTTCTTACATAGAGTTTTAGCATTCTGAAATAAATGAAGAAATGATCATTTTATGTATTTGAAAAGTTAATCAAGGAACTTTAAACAGCTAATTATATTTTGTAATAGCGGACTATTTCTTTGGATAGAGAGTATGGTCGGGCTGCTGGCTGCTTGACGTAATGACGTCAAAACACATTTGAAAAAAAAAAAGTAATCACAGTGCCGAAAAGTTTGTAACACTCTCATTGATCTGGGTGCAAAACAGACTTGGGTGAAAATCAAAACAGTAGAATGGAACTGAGGTTTAAGACACATATGCTGCTGCTGCTGCTGCTGCAACTACTGCAACTACTGCACTACTACTACTACTACTACTACTACTACTACTGTTATTGTTGTTGTTGCTGTTGTTGTTGTCACTATTATCATACACAATAACTGAAATGTTGATATATTTCATGCAGTTTGGCAGAAAGTATTTAAAAAAAAACCCGCAAAACTTGCCTGAACTGCAAATGAAATGGAAGCAATTATAAATACTAGGTATTTGGTCTACAACTACCTTAAAGAAAGAGAGAAAAAGATACACCCGAAAGTGCGGATAGGACCCAGAGTAGTACTGTCATCAACTGCCGAACAAACCAGCTGGGAGCAATCCTGCTACATCCTTGGAAGCCTGCGCTGTGTTCACATAGGGTGCAGGCACGCACAGGGCATTCCATTAACAAGTAAAGGGACATAATTGCTCCCTGGGCAGATGCCGTTGTGTAATGGTCACCGGATGCGACATGACAGAACCCTCCGCTGGAGCGTTCCTATGGAGCCCACTGCCAAGCAACTGCCGTGTGCATCCCGTAGCCTCGCTCTGTGCTGTTCCGCTGACAGGTGAAGACAGTACAACTCCAGACACGGCCAAGCTTTCACCATGAGGTCTTACGTGCTCTCTGAAGAGAATCCCACGTTACCGTCTTTCCTGCTGTCAACAGGACTTTCCCCGCAGTCAGTGAAGTCTTTCTTCGCCGTCACTGAACCTTTCCCCAGAGTCGGCCAAAACGCAGACAAAAAAAAAAAAAAAAAAAAAAAAAAGTGTTCTGCTCTTATAGTAAAATCATGAAAGAAATTTTACAACTCTTGGGTTGGGAGCGAGACGTACAAAACTGTTGAACGAAAGGAGAATATTTTCATTCTTTTGCTTTTTTTTTTTTTTTTCCCCTTTTCTTTTTGAGAGAGAGGGAAAATAGTATTCACACAGATTTCAAAACATCCAGAGATGTTGTCAATGCTGTTAAGAATTGTGCACGGGGCAGAATCATACAACTGACAAATGGTTGTTTGCTAAAGAGATTAGAGCAAGAACGTTACAAGATTTAAAGACAAACACGCACACAAATCATACACTTACACAAATGTCCAATAGAACGTCATTTTTGGGGAATACAAAAATGAAAGAATCGAAATTCGAAAGCATTAAATTTGATCGTCGTCCATGGATTTTACGAACAAATACATTATCGTTCAGCAGATTTTTGGAACAAACGAACAGGTACAATTTTAATGCGATTAAGAAAGAAAATATCCAACAGCTTTGTTCAGTACTTAGGGAGTGAAGTTAAAAAAAAAAAGTCTTACCAAAAATGTACGATGATTAGGGTTTTCACTTCAATTAAAATTTAAAATGTATGGCCGTACGTGATAAAACAAACAAACACAACAACCAAACTGAGGACGTTCTTGATCTGTTTGTTTTACTAACGAAATCATAGATATAAAAAATGCTAGACGAGAAGAGAACTATCCATTTTTGTGGCTTTACTTGCACGCTGATGTATTCTGGGTATTTTATGAACAAAATCCTTGGAATCCAAATCAACGAAAACTGCTTTTGTACCATTTTTTTCTTCTTTTTTTTCTGTCCAATCTTCTGTGCCACCTCAGCAGCACGGCACCCACGCCGCCATCATTCCCACCCTCACCCCCCACCCCCCGCCCACAGCCACAGCCCGGCCCAGCCCGCAGCAGCCCCATCCACAGGGAACAGTCAGTGTCATGTCGTCAAGAGGCAGCCTACCGGAGGAAACACTGCACTGCTACCACGTCACCCCGATGGTGTTCAGTTGCGCCTGTACTGATCGATTATACGCAGGACAACACCTACTAAGCCCCCTACTGACGACAACAATTGCTTAGTCACGTAGCCAGCGTGAGGGAGCTCTTTTCTCCAGCGGCGCCACCACGTCCAAGGACATAGCTATGAAGATGACATCAAAATACTCGGGTCTCCTTGAGAGCAAGCCATGAAGAGCCAAAGGATTGGACACCTTTTAGGCTGAGTGATGAGAATGAGGATGACACAGATGGTGCTACGGGTTCCCATTCCAGTGTGAGACTACATGACAGGGGCCGTACTCTACGCTTACTGTCATGATATATCCCGGGATCAATCAGGCGCGAGAGATACAGTCACTTGCAGTGTTGGTCAGGAAATGCAGAGACGCTTCCATTAAGTAGATGAAACTCGACTATGTGGTCCAAGTCTTCCAAATTGAGCCCATAGCAAACTCAACTCTGGGTAGGAGCCAGTCGGCGCAGAAAAATCCCGCATACCCTTGTTATTTTCTTTCGAACGCGTAAAACTGCCCTTGTGTCGACTTTTTCTTCTTGACTTTTTTCTTCTTTTCCATTTTCAGACCGAACTTACTGCAGTGCTGAATTATCATATATCTGTGTGCTTACTGCGTGTATACTGGCACTCTGCTTGTCTTGTGCCTGGTGGTATTGTTGTTGTCATGGTTAATATTATTGGCGCGAATCTCTCTCTCTCTCTCTCTCTCTCTCTCTCTCTCTCTCTCTCCTCTCTCTCTCTCTCTCTCTCTCTCTCTCTCTCTCTCTCTCGCTCTGTGTGTGTGTGTGTGTGTGTGTGTGTGTGTGTGTGTGTGTGTGTGTGTGTGTGGAATTCTTTCTTTCTCTCTTTGTCCCCCCCCCCCCCCCCCCCCCCCCCCCCCATCTCTGTCTCTCCCTCTCTCTCTCCCTCTCTTAATAAGTCGCGAGTCGCTTTTTTTTTCGTGCTTTCATACTGTGTTGAGAGGGGCAATGGAGACCTGCAGACCAAACTTGGCAAGTGGATGGACACGACGGTCCTGAGTGGCGCAAGGGGTTGAAATTCGTCATACACTCCATCAACACATCAGTTTCCAGTACGAGTAAGACGACACCATACGTACTGGTTTTGGGCCAGAAGCCCAGGTTTGATCTCGCGGTTTTGGAAGAACTGGCTGAACAGGGTATTGTTAATGAGGAACAGTTACCTGAGGCCGTCATGCAGTCTTTGGAGTCAGTGAAACAGTCCCTGCCAGAAGGTGACAACCAGTTAGTCGAGCAATTATGCCCAATGGTGACGACGTCAGTTTGTCTGTTGACACTGAAATGACATCGGTTACTCAGCCAGCTGGTGGTGTAGTTGTGACGTCTGGGAATCGTTTTGATGATGATGGCCCATCAACATCCCAGGCTGATGCAGATGAACATTGAGAATGTCAATGTGCCGTCACTATTGCTTAGTTCATCAAGCTGCTGGTGTCTTCAAGACAACAATCTGAGGTAGATGTTAGACCCTCCAGCGACAATTCAGGTTCTTCAAGTCCCGGGCCTGGACAAAGCCACTCACCTGCTGAAAACACACGTGGCGTGCAGAAACGAGGAAGAGAGTGCCTCCTTTTCAGTGACAAACTGATTTGTGGTGAAGGGACAGAAATTGTTAATCGAAGATGTGTACATGGTGTGAAAGTGGACGAAGATTCGGTTGTTATTTCAGTTGACAAAGTTTTTGATTCAACACACGTACCGACAGAGGCAAATCCTATGGACGAAGCATTAGAGTTAGGACAGTTCGTTCTGTGGAAAAGAAGTGCGGCTGTAGAAAATGAAACCTCTACAGTTCACAGGGGGAAGCGGCTGGCCGCAAGAAGACAATACTTGAAAGCTGCCAGGCGTCAGGAATCACGCTACCAAAGAAAAGTTCAGGCTGTGACAAAATCGTTCTCAGAGGGTGACACAGTTGGACTCAAGATCCATGGTGTGACCGTGACCAACAAACACCGATGTGCGGTTGGTGACGTGCAAAGTGCTAGAGTCAAAGATACAGGAAGAAAGTGTCTTGTATAGAGTCTACTGCCCTGCTAGTATCGTCAGAGGCTGGTTTCGGGGGGAAGAATTGGTCGACATGAACACTATAGTTCTCCCAGATCTGGATGCAGTCGATCCAAGATGCCTTTCAGAAGTGACACTGATACAGGCTTCAAGAGCCTCGACCAAATGGCAGAGCCGAGCGGATGTAAGGACAGTGTGTTCTTGCTCAGGGAATTGCAAAAGCGAAAAATGCTCCTGTAAGGCAGCAGGAATTCCATGCGGCACTAAATGCCATTCCAAAAATGTGAAGTGCAAAAACTCTGGCACCGAGTAGAGGGATTCATATTTTACACACGTAGAAAAAGGTGATTTGTGTTTTAACGAATGGTGTATTTTTAACGGATGGTGTATTCTAATGAATGGTGTTTTCAAACGAATGGTGTGTTTTACCAAATTGAATCAAGGTGTAGTTTTTTAATACTAAACAATTTAAATAGATTGACACAAATGTGTGTTTGTGTGTGTGGCAAATGTGTGTGTGTGTGTGTGTGTGTGTGTGTGTGTGTGTGTGTGTGTGCGTGCGCGCGCGCGCGCGCGCTGCTGCTGCTGCTGCTGCTGCTGCTGCTGCTGCTGCTGCCGCTGTTGCTGTTTCAGACTGACTGCAGACTGCAAACAACAGTGCCATGTGTATCCATATGACACAATAACACAATTCCATCATATCCAGCAGACACAATTCCAGTTTGGGTTATTCCAAACTCGAATTCCAATGTGGACTGAATTCCAGTTTTGAGTGGCTGTTAGTCCAAACTGGAATCTCAATATGACCTAGACCGTATTAAGATTCTAGTTTTGGACTAGTCCGATCCGGAATCGGTCTAGTTCAAACTGGAATCTTAATATGGCCTAGGCGTATTAAGATTCTTGTTTGGACTAGTCCGATCCGGATTGGACTGGAAATGTGACAGTTATTGTTCACTAAATTTGCTATAGACAGACAGAAAAAACAGATAGATAGATAGATAGATAGATAGGTAGATAGATAGATAGATATCAATTTTTTTTTTTTGCTTGTTTATTTATCAGGTGGTATTACTATACAGTGCTGTGCTTGTCTGCTTGTATGTTATATATAAGACGAATGAAAATAAAGGAACATTGAAGACAGCAATTCTTGACATCTCACAATAGTCACATACAAATGCCGTAATGGACGACATGAATTTAACACAAGAATTCCATGGCCATAGAAATTCACTCATAATCAGATCACGGTATCAGGCAGCTGATGTTACACCTATGCCTTTAAATCTGCTGATGATAGGACTTCCCGTCACAATCTGGACAGCCTGTGTTGTGTTGTCTGACCAGCAGATATGAGAGAGATGAAACGTCCTCTTCTGGTGCCGCCGCCAGATCCATGAAATGACTGACATGCACTCCAAGGGAACTAAAACTCCTCAAGACATCAATGCTGCCAACATATCACAGATAGCGACAACCTCTTCCTTCAGTGGCAATCGCAGATCACGATATGCTCCAGAACAAAATGTCTATTTTGTAACAAACACTATAAAACATAATGAAAACGGACCATTTTGCTAGTTTGCAGAAAGCTAAAAGTAGCAGCAGGGGCAATCTTTTTTTTTTAATAGTCATAAAGGTATAACAAACAGTATGTTGTTGAAATATGACAAGGTAGTTTTCACAGTGGAGTCTTTAGGTCCAGTGACATCAAAGAATGCATTGCGTTGAACTGTGAAACAACCAGAAGTGACGTTTTACCCACAATCAAGTCAGTTTAAGTGAACTACTCATTTTCTATTCAACCAAACCAAAGACGATATTAACACTAGTTCTACAAGTGATCAATTTGCAGGCATCATCAGAGGCATTGGACAAGAATGGTTCAAGTCATTTTAAATCTGTTGCTGCAGGTCCCCTTCTTTTTCGCTCTCAGCCTTATCGGGCGTGACAAAACATATTCACAAAGTTAAAGAAGTTGCAGCTCTGGTACACAACGTTTCTACTGCAAACTGATACACGGAAGAATTTGGACTGTCTCAGCTACAGCTCTGTGCTTTACATGGAAAAGTGAAGGGAAAAGATGTTATATGGGTGAATTACACCCATTCCTTCACTTCCCCCCCCCCCCCCCCCCCCCCCCCCCCCCCCCCCCCCCCCCAATAAAAGATAGGATCAAAAGCAAAATGACCGAAAAAATACAGCCTATGCTAACAAATTTTCAAAAACAATACAGCCTATGCGCATTTTTATGCGCATTTTTATGTATGTATGTATGTATGTATGTATGTATGTATGTATGGTATGTATGTATGTATGTATGTATTTATCGATTTTTTTTCTATTTATTCATTTATTATTATCATGTTGTTATTATTATCATCATCATCATCATCATCATCATCATCATCATCATTATTATTATTATTTCTTTCCATCAGGGTGTCCAGCCACCTTCTCACCTCACCATCCTCCTGAGAGCTGGTGGGGTGCCAGGTTAGTCTCCAAAAATCCGACCCTCTGACAGGTAGTACTGGGAACTAGGACACCAGCAGCAGATCTATCTGTCTGACCTGACTTCCAAATAAAAGATCCATCAAAGAAACGCAGGCTCTGGAGAGCTGTCCACAGCCATCAGCCTAAGGGAGTAAACCCTAACAAAAATCCGGAGTGGAGCCCCTAAGGCGGTTGTATGGCCAAATTTGACACCCTCCGGCAGCTCCTGCAACCGCGTTGGCACCAAACTATAACAGCCCTGCTGTTCCTTTGGATCCATCAGCGAGGTGGAGAGGGAAGACAAGCTGCATAGGCAACAGCCTGTCCTCCATATTACAATGGCCAGGCTATAACCGTCCATCATCAACAAAACGCTCACTTGCACTTACGACGTTTAAAATACACTCCAGCTCCGCAACTTGCGCCAACACAACAGGGGAAGCAACAGACACCGGTTTTAAGTCAATGCTCAGTTGACGTACAGCAAGACGCCAGGGGCTGCTTCCGACGGTGGGAGAGATCATCGCATCTCACTGGACAGCTACCGCCCGCCTAAGCTGGGCAGCCCCCAGCCAGTAAGGTGCTGTCCCGCCACGACCTGCCTTGTTCATTGGCTGCATGGAGATCAGGAAAACATCCTACAAACAGGCCGTAGCGTACCGCGCCAGGCAACAAGAAAACTTCAATAAAGGGATCAGTGCTAAAACTGGGATGTTGGAATGTGCGGACAATGATGCCTGGGCTTTCTCAAGACCTTCAAGACATCAGCGACGCTAGAAAAAACAGCTGTCCTAAACAACAAACTCAAGAGATTGAATATGGACATCGCCACCCTGCAGGAAACACAACTGGCTCACAGAGGCACACTGAAGGAGAGGGACTTCACCCTCTTCTGGCAAAGAAAGAGTTCTGATGCCCCAGGAGAGTTTTGCAGTAAAGAACAGTCTGCTAAGTATGATAGAACCAGGCAGCGGCGGCTCAGAGCGACTCCTGACTCTCCGCCTTAACACCACCGAAGGCCTTGTCACACTTGTCAGTGTATATGCTCCGACTCTGTCTGCCACTCCGGATGCCAACTAGTTCTCCTGGTCGACTTCAATGCCAGAGTGGGTGCAGACAACGACTCATGTCCTGTTCCGTCGGTTCCTTGGACTGGGGATAATAAATGAAAATGAAAAGGACAGCGCGCTGCTCCAGTTTTGTGCCGGTCACGAACTGTGCATCGCTAAGTCCTTCGTCATGACGAAGCCTCAAAACAAAGTCTCCCGGAGATACCCGCGCTCAAAGCATTGGCACAATAGCTTCTGATACTGGTAAGACGCTCCACTGTCAAAAACCTTCTCCACACTCACTCTTACCACAGCGCGGACTTCGACACGGACCACTCCCCTGTGTGCTGCAGGATCAGGCTGCAACCAAAGAAGTTCCACTGCTCAAAGAAATGAGAGAGTTTTAACGTCAGTGAGATGTCTCAGCCAGATCTTGTGAAACAGTTCCAGAGACCTTTGAGAGAGAAGATGATGTATCGCAGCACAGAAACCAGCCAGCCACAGAGAGATGGAAAGCTTTACGAAGCACACGCACCGCACTGCCTTGGCTACCTTTAGGACGAAAACGTCAAAGTCTCACGACTGGTTTTAGGCCAGATCGTTAGAGATGACTCCCATTACTGAGGCCAAGCGCGCCGCAGTCGTTGGATACAAGCGGTCACCAACAAGAACCTGCAGATCCTCAGGGCTGCCAGAAGCAAGGTTAAGCTAAATGCCAGGCGCTGCGCCAACGAGTACTGGACAGACCTCAGCGAGGAGATGCAGCCAGCCGCCGAAAAACAGGCAACATCAGAGGGATGTATGACGGCATCAAGAAGGAACTAGGACTAACGCAGAGCAAGATGGCTCCCCTCAGATCCTACTCTGGGGAAGTAATTAATGACCCCAGTCAGCAGATGGAGAGGTGGGTGGAGCACTACTCCGACATCTACTCCAGAGAGAACACAGTGACCCTCAGCCCTCGATGCCATCAAGTGCATGCCAGTCATGGAAGACCTTGACGTAGAGCCGACCGTGGACGAGCTTAGCAAGGCCATTGACAGCCTGGCGTCAGGTCAAGGCGCCTGAAAATGATGGCATTCTTCTAGAGACCTCATCAAACATTGATGGAGCTGTAATCAGGACACGAGAGATGCCAATATTGTCACTTTGTACAGAAACAAGGGCAGGAGGAACGACTGCAATAACTACACATGCATCGCTCTTCTTAGCATTGTCGGCAGTGTCTACGCTAGGTCCTCCCGATCCGCCTGCAGAAGCTGGCTGAACGTGTCTACCTGGAATCACAGTGTGGCTTTCGAGCAGAGTGGTCCACGGTAGACATAGTCTTCTCCCTTCGCCAACTCAGGAGAAGTGCGGAGAGCAGCGAATGCTCCCGTATGTCGCATTTTATCGACCTCACCAAGGCCTTTAACCTAGTCAGCAGGGATGATCTTTTCGAGGCTCTCCAAAAGATCGGCTGCCCCCCCTCCTCCCCCCCTCCCCCACCAAAAGCGCACAGTTTAATTGAGTCCTTCCGCTCCAACATGAAAGGGACTGTACAGTTTATTTGCAACCTCTCCAAGCCCTTCGACATATGCAGTGGTGTCAAACAAGGCTGTGTCCTTGCCCCCACCCTCTTTGGGATCTTCCTTGTTCTCCTCCTGAGGCATGCATTCAGCACAACACAAGGAGGAATCTACCTGCGGACCAGATCAGATTTCAGGCTTTTCAATCTCGCCTGCTTAAGAGCAAGGACAAAACTCCGCAAAGCCGTCATCAGAGGTATGTTGTTTGCCGATGATGCCGCTCGTGTGTCCCACACCTAATGGGAATTGCGGTCAAATGTCCCGAGTCAAGACACGCCATCACCACCAGCCATCACCATTGATGATTATGAGCTTGATGCCATCCATCAATTCACTTACCTTGGTCCACCATTACTGATAACCTCTTCCTTGACACTGAGATGGACAAGAGGATCGGGAAGGCAGCCACCACAACACTTGCTCGCCTCACACAAAGAGTGTGGGCAAATCCCAAGCTGACCACAAAGACAAAGATGGCTGTGTATAACGCCTGCGTTCTCAGCACCTTGCTGTATGGCAGTGAGACATGGATCACGCACGCTCGCCAGGAGAAAAGGCTCAGTTCATTCCACCTCAGAAGCCCCCAGCGTACACTCGACATCTCCTGGCAAGACAGGGTGACCAACATTGAAGTCAGTCTCTCGCTGGCCGCCCTACCATGTATACCCTGCTCAGACAGTGTCGGCTGCGTTGGCTGGGCCTAGTTCGCTGCATGGAGGATGGTTGCATACCAAAAGACATCATCCATGGAGAACTTGCCGCAGGGCAGAGAAGCGTTGTCCGTCCACAGTTGAGATACAAAGATGTTTGCAAAAAAGACATGAAGGTGCCTGAGATCAATTCACACTGAGTCCTGGGAGGACCTCACAGTAGACTGCAACAGCTGGAGAAGCACTCTAGAGAAATAGCTGCAGATTTGTGAAGACAAACTAACTGCTTCTGCAGAGAAGCGAACCCACATAAAGGAGTGACGGCCAACAAACCAGCGTCAACATACAGTTGTGACCGCTACGACAGAGACTATTACTCTCGCATCAGTATCTACAGCCATAGGTGACGCTGCTCAAGTCGAGCAGACAGCCCAAATAGCTAAATATTAAGGTCGAATATATTCTGTCTATGGTCAGCTACGACCGACGGAGGCATACCTATTATATTTCTTCTGTTTCGTGTTCCATGGTCTACCATTGGCTGTATTCTCTTGCTGTTCATTTTGCGTCCCCTATACTCAGCATTGGCTGTATTCTCTTGCTGTTCATTTTGCTTCCCCTATACTCAGCATTGGCTGTATTCTCTTGCTGTTCATTTTGCGTCCCCTGTACTCAGCATTGGCTGTATTCTCTTGCTGTTCATTGTGCTTCCCCTGTACTCAGCATTGGCTGTATTCTCTTGCTGTTCATTTTGCTTCCCCTATACTCAGCATTGGCTGTATTCTCTTGCTGTTCATTTTGCGTCCCCTGTACTCAGCATTGGCTGTATTCTCTTGCTGTTATTGTGCTTCCCCTATACTCAGCATTGGCTGTATTCTCTTGCTGTTCATTTTGCGTCCCCTGTACTCAGCATTGGCTGTATTCTCTTGCTGTTCATTGTGCTTCCCCTGTACTCAGCATTGGCTGTATTCTCTTGCTGTTCATTGTGCTTCCCCTGTACTCAGCATTGGCTGTATTCTCTTGCTGTTCATTGTGCTTCCCCTGTACTCAGCATTGGCTGTATTCTCTTCTCTTGCTGTTCATTGTGCTTCCCCTGTACTTAGCATTGGCTGTATTCTCTTGCTGTTCATTGTGCTTCCCCTGTGCTCAGCTGCACTCCGCTCGTCATCTACACCAAAGGTGGACTGCTTTGTCAGGTAATTAATGAGAGTTCTCACCTCTGTACTGACAGCCGACAGGGAGCTATAGACTGCTTTGTCGGGTAATTAATGAGAGTTCTCACCTCTGTACTGACAGCCGACAGGGAGCTATAGACTGCTTTGTCGGGTAATTAATGAGAGTTCTCACCTCTGTACTGACAGCCGACAGGGAGCTATAGACTGCTTTGTTAGGTAATTAATAAGAGTTCTCACCTCTGTACTGATAGTGGACAGAGAGCTATAGACTGCTTTGTCAGGTAATTAATAAGAGTTCCCACCTCTGTACTGACAGCAGACAGAGAGTTATGGACTGCTTTGTCAGGTAATTAATAAGAGTTCTCACCTTTGAACTGGCGGCAGACAGGGAGTTATGGACTTTGTCAGGTAATTAATGAGAGTTCTCACCTCTGTACTGACAGTGGACAGGGAGTCATGAACTTCTTTGTCAGGTCAATGATGACGGGTCACCATGCTTCGGATGATAAAACGATGACGCAATGGAGAAGAGTAAAGAAAGGAAACCAAGGAGAAGAGTGAAGAAAGGAAACCCAAGGAGAAGAATGAAGAAAGGAAACCCAAGGAGAAGAATGAAGGAAGGAAAACCAAAGAGAAGAATGAAGAAAGGAAACCCAAGAAGAATGAAGAAAGGAAACCCAAGGAGAAGAATGAAGAAAGGAAACCCAAAGAGAAGAATGAAGAAAGGAAACCCAAGAAGAAGAATGAAGAAAGGAAACCCAAGGAGAAGAATGAAGAAAGGAAACCCAAGGAGAAGAATGAAGAAAGGAAACCCAAGGAGAAGAATGAAGAAGGAAACCCAAGGAGAAGAATGAAGAAAGGAAACCCAAGAAGAAGAATGAAGAAAGGAAACCCAAGGAGAAGAATGAAGGAAGGAAACCCAAGGAGAAGAATGAAGAAAGAAAGGAAACCCAAGGAGAAGAATGAAGAAAGGAAACCCAAGGAGAAGAATGAAGGAAGGACCGTTGCCTCCACGCCGGCGAAGACGGGACTACCGGACCTCCGTACACTGGAACTCGAGAAGAAAATACAGGACCGACGCCCACGTCAGCGAAGACAGGACAAACCGGACCTTTGTAGACTAGACCCCAACGAGGTGGCCTAAGAGCAGAAATGCTCGGTGACGGTTTCCAATGGCAGAGACGGTGCTCACCGCTCAATGAACGACCCAGGAGTGAAAAGCAAATCGGCTACAACACGCTCTGTTAGCCCTTGAACGGTAAATAGTTGTCGCAAGCACAGTCGTAAACGATTTGAGATATACATGATTCGTAAGTTGCTCGTGCTGCGACGAAGTTGGGGAATGAAAAGAAAGGCAGGAATCGTATGGACAGCTCATTCCGCCTCTCCCCTGGTTAAAGCACCAGAGAGGGGGAAGGGAAGAGCCGTTCGTGACAACAACGAAACCAATATATATATATATATATGTGTTGTGTGTGTGTGTGTGTGTGTGTGTGTGTGTGTGTGTGTGTGTGTGTATGTATAATGCTGGACAATTAAGCAGTGGGGGAAAACAAATGCAGGTTAACAATTCTTCCGTCATTATAGTAATGACTTGGCAAAGATTTGAAATTGAGAGGGAAAAAAAATTTTAAGATGAAGTAAATGGAAAATGTATATCATAAATATGAAAACCCTTCACTAGATGCATGAGGAAACTATCGCAATCCTCTCGAAGACAGATCTATATGTATCGCCTGCTCCGAGGCCTTTCGTCCGATGGATCGGACTCATCAGGGAGACACGGCTGATTGTGTCTGTGCTCTTGGCGTCAGATAGAGACACACCACCGTCCATAATTCTGTGGTGTTCCGACCGCCAAGGGTTCGAAAAAGAATCCAACAGCACCCTCAAAGCAGCCAGCGAAAGGTAGTAGAATTAAACAAAACGAAAGTGTGGAGAGGAAAAAAAATTGTTGAAAACTAAAACCATTACGCAAACAGTATAAAAAGTAGGGACAATCTTTGAGCCTATGCTTGAGGATCCATTTAAGGATGCAAGGGAGATCAAAAGATATGGAACAGTCTGAGTGGTCCAACAGCACCCCCAAAGCATGATTAGATGTGGTGGTCACAACAGTAGCAATACAAGTGATGCTGTACCTGAATCAGCGCCCTCAAGATACTCTTTAGTAAAGGGATCCTTGTGCTGTAAGGGAACCAACTTTTCTTTGATACACAAACTCTGAGGCAAAGAAGTCTTCCAAGGAACAGAATCTTATGTCAGTTATTGCTCTCTCATGAAACCTATCTCCCGGTATAATGCAGGTCAAGGCGCTCCAGATATGCGTTAGAGATTTCCCCAAGCCCCAGTGATGGGGTCGTCCATGACACACCAGGTCATCATGCCTGAAAAGATGTGTTTCAAAAAGAGGAAAGACCTCGATCATATTGTCATAAGAAACACTGCGTTGTATCAAAAAAGCAGTCAACACGTACCAAAGATTTCTAAACCCCAGCCATTGTACAACCAATATCACGACGGCTCATTCATTGTTCATTTATACCCTGGTGTGGATTCAGCATACTCAGTGCTTAGCCACACCAGTTGAAGGTAGGGTCATGCGTACTACAGCTTTCGCACACGATTTGTTGGAAGGACACTATGGCAAGACTTGTCCAGCACCATCACATACAAGGCATACCACTGAGCGCTTCTCTGACTGTTCACCTTGACCACCTTGATCTGAAGAATGAACATCTCATAATCTCTGCCAATTCCAGAGGGAATAGAAAAAGTACCTTGGTTATGAGAAGTGGAAGAAGGAGAGACTGAATGACGTGAAGAGGAGGGAGAAACGAGTAGACTGGCCTGAGTAGTCTCTCCCAGAGTTTGATGTCGTGTACCCAGCAGTGTATGCACGGCCTTTGCAATTTGATTGAGCATCACCTGGGGGTAGTGGAATCCTGAGATGGTCTCCATCTCACCTCTGCAACACTTGCAGAGAACAAAGTAGTTTTCCTTAGGTTTATTAAGTCGAGCTTCTGTGTAAGATTCGACTACTGGGGCTTTTTCATATACATTTAAGAGGGTTTTTTTTCTATGGCCAAAACAAAACGAAACAAAAAATCTTCAGACACTGGATGTAAAAACGTATCCCCCGATGAGTAATGGAGCCCTTGAAAAGTATGGGGTTATTACTGACAAGGCTGTTCACCTATCGAAGTGATCTTGAGCCTAGTCAGACAAGCAGAAAATGATCCACCTGAGTGTGGTCTAGCTTGGCGAAACCTTTCACGAAAGGCGTGAGCTGTGCACTGGAGCTCGGCCAGAAAGTGTTACCTAAGGGCATCATATAAAGGGCAGGCCCTGAAGCACAGAGGGAATGGTAAAAGGAAAGGACTTGGAGACAGGAAGCAAAATGGATGGCCCCTGATCACAATCCCATCTGCACAAAATAGCATGGGCTTCAATACGAAACATGAGGAAACCAGTCTTGTCAACAGTCTCTTTACAATGAGGAAAACGTAGAACCTGCTGGGGGCCCACGGTTTGAGAGGAAGGAGGGGGGCGAGATCGGATGGAGGGACCAGGTTTAAATGCATGTTTTCCTCTCAGTCTTTGTTGTTAAGCTGCAAGTTCTATTCTAATTAGTGTTTTTCAGCATCACCATCTTCGCTAAATTTCATACAGTCAGCTTCACGCTCTTTTTGTTAGTTGTTGATTGGTTTGTTTGCTCTCTTTGCTGGTTTGTTTTGAATTGCGTTCTTTTTTTTCTTGTTCATGGTCAATCTCAACCTTTTGTTTTTTCAAGCGCGATTCTTGTGTCTGATTCCACTTTTCTTCGGCCACTATTCTCGCTGCTAATTTTGCTTCGGACTCTGTCTTTGCAGCCACTGCTCTCTACGACGAGCTATAGGTCGTTTAAAGATTAGGATTTCTGATACACCCAACAAAGTCAGAGCTGAAACCATCCAAACACAATCAGAGTCTGGCTGTTATCAATGACTCTGAAACAATGACAGTTCAATTCACTTCTGAGACATTAAACAAGTCTAAAAGGAAGTTGGGCAAGCCTGCTACACAGTCTATTCCACTTAGACATGTTGCTCAGGCTATGAGGAAGATTACTGCCAGCTCTGCAGCAGTCAAACATGGGGTTTTCCATTATGGATGTTTAGAAGCAGAAAACATCCAGGCTTTGAAGAAAAGCTGAAGGATTTTGACCAAACCATGACATTGTTAACAGTTAAGCTGTGCTGCATTGATGGATTGCTAATGAAAACCAGGCATTGAATGGCATCAGCACCAGTGAAGCTGATATCACAGTCACATCTGATGCAAGCCTCACTGGTTGGGGTTGTGAATGTAATGTATATGTAATGTAGTGTAACGTAATGTGATGTATAAGGATATTCATAGAGCTCTTTACCTCGCAAGAGCCAAAGCGCATATTACATAAAACATGATAAAATACTAATTCTAACACAAAGCACACACACACACACGCGCGCGCACGCGCACACACACACACACACACACACACACACACACACACACACACACACACACACACACACAGATACACACACACGCGCGCGCGCGCGCGCGCAAACAGAGAGACAGACACACACATTTGCGCACGCGCTCACACAACACACACACACACACACACACACACACACACACACACACACACACACACACACACACACACACACACACACATATACACACACACACATACACACACACACACACACAAAAACAAACGTACACAGAGATAAGTGGTTTTCGTTAATCAGTCCGAGGGAAAAGATGTGTCTTTAGGGAGGTTTTAAAAATATCTAAAGAACCTGTGTTACGCCGAGAAGAAGGCAGACCATTCCACAGAGCAGGTGCCTGGTAAGAGAAAGATCGTTGACCTGAGGTTTTCAGGCGAGTGGAGGAAAGCCGAGGGAATATCATCAGGAGGGCAGTCGTCTGTCGCAGAGAAATTGTCTCACATAAAAATCCTAGAAGAATAAAAAGCTGCTTTCGTACTGTAATGGTTAAAGGTGAATTCAAAGGAAAGCATGTCAGACTGATGTGTATAACACGGCTTGTGTGTCTGGCAGTCAGCACATTGGTACAAGCCATTCAGATGCTTGCAATCCGTTGACCTTTGGACTATGGTCATGGTGCACCAGAGCAACATTTGGCTTACTGCAGCTTTATATACCATATAATGTTTTTTTTTTTTTTTTTTTTTTTTTTTTGTTTTTTTGTTTTTGCTGTCCTGATGCAACCCCACCACCGGCAACCCACAGGGAGCAGCCAATATCAAGTTGTCGAGATGCATCCCACTGGAGGAGACACTGCACTGCTGCCAAGTCACCCCGGTAGTGTTCAGTTGTGCCTGTGCTGACCCTACATGCGCAGGGACACCACCTACTATGCTCCTGACTGACGATGATAATCGCTTAATTGCAGAGCCGGCGTGAGTGAGCTCTCCCTCCAGAGGGCGCCCTCAGGTCTTCCCCACAACAACCCCGTGATCTTGCTGATACCAGTGATCCCTGACGGAATCAAACCAAGGCCACAGGCGTGGAGAGAACATCGAAAGTGAGGTCACCATGACAGCAGGGTAAGATCGGCCACAGAATGAGACTTTTTTTTATGCTGATCGATGAAAATGAGGATGATTAACATGAAGCTATAGATTTCCATTCCTACCTGAGACATTCCTGTCTGAGACTGCATGACAAAGCCGTAGACTACACTCACTTTCATAATAATCCCGGAGTCAGCCAGGCCCGAGATGAACAGACACCTGCAATGTTGATCAGGAAATTTGGGCAACATTCTCAAGGACGCATCCATCAAGTAGATGAAGCTCTACTGTGTGGTCCCAGTCTTCCCAATCGAGCCACAGCAAAATGAAGTCTGAGTAGGAGCTGGTCAGGGCAGAAAAAATCATGGCGGCTTGTACATATTAGGTAGGGTGAATACCTTTACTGATTATGAATCCAGGTGAACTAACATAGACGCAGAATGGAAGCTGGACAGCAACTGCCTCAAGACCTGAGCATTTTCCCTTCTATTGACTTGTTTGTTTCAAGACTAAAGAAGCAGATGGAGAAATGTATATCATACAAACCTGACCTGGCTGCTTGTGCTGTTAATGCTTTCAGTATCTTCTGTAAAGAACATGACTGTGTGCATTTTCCCTCCTGTCAGTGTGTGACACGAGTTTTTCAGAAAGTCCAGCAGTAAATTCAATTAAACTACAATTTACAGGAACGTCTTGTTAGATTGTATGATTATTAGGGACATTCAAGGTGCAGATTTGGATGCATATCAATTGAATTGCTATTTTTTTGGTATTGCTGAATATGTGGCTATTGTATTTATTGCCATCAACTCTGAAAAGATACAATGAAATAGGTTCCATAAGGCAGCATCTTAATTGCAGCTCAAAGTTGATATGGAAAAGCATCGTATTGCAGTGTTAGGAAAAGGTAGGCTCCTCTCAGCTGTGAAGGATTAGTACTATGAAAACTCTGATATGTTGACTGATACTTCACATGACTGTCTGGGGAAAAACGATTTTCTTTACAACTGCGTTGAGTTTGCAAGTAAGGGGAAGAGGAGTGCCCTTAGTATGTTGAATTAGATCATTTGCGCTCAGTGGCAATTCTGTCAAATTGTAATTAAATGTTTATGATGCTCATATTCAACCGAAGGTTATGCGGTGCTAAGATGACGGGATTCAGAAAGGTCAGTTTCTTTAATTTGGAGTGGCTTATTCGCCGGCTCTGATGAAAATAATGGAGATGAGTATGCGAGCATCATATGCCTTTGTTTTACAGAGAACTAAACAGATTCGCGATGACTAAGAATTCTGCGGTCTGTTGTTTTTAATGCTGTTTAATTGACAACAATCGATGAGGCGAGATTTTACTCTCCCAATATGTCCTTATTAAGCTACATTATGAGAGAGAGAGAGAGAGAGAGAGAGAGAGAGAGAGAGACAGACAGACAGACAGACAGACAGACAGAGCGACAGAGAGAGAGAGAGACAGAGAGAGAGAGAGAGAGAGAGAGAGAGAGAGAGAGAGAGGTGGTTCTGTCTTATAATGTTTGTAATGTTGCTGTCCTCAAAAGTTTGTGTTCAGCTGCTATGTGTGCTGCCAGTCTGTTTTCTGCATTGTTTTGCATGTACCATTTTGTAAAGTTTCTATGGCAGGCAACTAGAGTAGTTATTCTTGCATATATACACCTGTCTGTCTCTCTCTCTCTCTCTCTCTCTCTCTCTCTCTCTCTCTCTCTCTCTCTCTCTCTCTCGCTCGCTCGCTCGCTCGCTCGCTTTGTTTTTGAACTATCGGCATCTCCTCCATCCTGCAAAATGTGACGGCTAGCACCACCTTTGACAGCCCTACATAACAACTGTACGAAGATAATGGCATCAGATTATCCACCAACATCGAACTCCTCAATGGAGTGGTCCTGAGTGCTTTGCTCTATTGGTGAGAGGGCCTGAACTAATTACCATCAACACACCCAACAACTGAAAAGAGTCCGCCAGCCTTTCCTGCATAAGACATGTAATGTTCAATGGAAAGACAAATGTCCCGCTTCTGAGTCTGCCACAAAGAGAGAGGGAAACTGAAATACGGAAGTCAGACGAAAGACCACTGGAAACTGCCACAAATGATGCCTCCGCCATGTAGAGCAAAGTTTGTAAATTATGCACACACACACACACACACACACACACACACACACACACACACACACACACACACACACACACACTTTACCAGAGGGTTTGTGTATTTTCAGGAAAAGGCCAAACCTGTCCGCCTCTCGGAAATAACATGGAACTGCACCGACAGCAACTGGAAAGGTCTGCACGGTCTGGAACCTCACCTGGCCTGTAACTTCATGGTGCAGTGTTCAGACGGACGGGATGAAGAGGACTGTGGCTATACCAGGTGTCACCAGGTGAGTTTCTGGTATGCAGTGTTAACTTTAAGCAGAACTCATAATCTGCCGAAATAAACGTACTGGGCAACCTGACAGTGGGGGAACAGAAAGACAACAAGAAAGACAGCTGCCTTCACGGCTCACATGTGTGACTAAACACTACACGTAGGTAGAGGGCAAGGCGGGGGTGGGGGGGGGGGGGGGAACACAGGGTGAGGGACAGAGTCATGTAAATCTTGCTTGAATAATCTGACTTAATCATCTCTTTACTGCACAGACTGAACTGTTTTCTATCATAAGTCTATCATATTTCACGTAGCACTGTTAACACTGTCAATTCTAAATGCTGTAAAAAACATTGTCACAAAGTAACACATATTTAGAGAAATTATGACGCTGATGCTAATATCTGCACCATTCCATATGCCACCTCTTCTTCAAGGCTAAATGTCTCTTCTATTGTGGTATGACTACCAATATCAAGTTATCGAAAATACACATTCTTGTAGTACTGATAAAAAGCCAGTTGTCATGCTCACCTATTAGGCTTGATATGTCTGACAAATGTAGCGATGCACAGCTGACCAGCAAAAATGCTACACCAGCAAAGAATGTACTATACGACTGCCACATGCAGCATCCTGTAGCACCTGCCAGATGCTCAGTGATTCTACTACACAGCGTTGCCAACATCGCAAAGGGTCGAATCATCACACTTTTTAAAAACGCCATTCCTGCAACAAACATTTGGAGACCCGAGGAATTTCAAGAACAGAAAGCAATTTTCCTGGGAGGAGAATTACCACATTCAACCGCTACTATCCACCTCACAATGATCTGCAAATACAAACCCTGCCACTGGCAAACCAGAACCTAATATTAACTTGTGACTTCAACAGACATTCACCCTGCTGGGGGAAAACCAAACCTGGACAAGAGGGGAACACATCTTGAATTATGGATTATAGGCAACAGCCTCAATACTTGTTGACAAATTGAATGACAAATCACAGTGTCTGTCCAGTGGATGGAAAACACAGAGCACCCTGTACCTGGTTATCGCACTGGAAAACATCCACATGGTTTGTCACTGGGAAGTGAAAGATCAGTCAGGTGGAAGAAACAATATTCCCACGAAGCGGAGAGAAGCCAGGGAGAAATAAGAAAAGGCCAATTCGACCAATCTTGGATACATGCTCTATGAAGAAAGTCAAACCCACTCTGGAAATGATGTCTACCAATATGTAGACTGCTCCACCAAATGAGTTCTAGAGGCAGCAAAACAGAGCTTAACACAAGGCGGAAGACATAAACACAAGCCTTACTGGAGTGATACTCTTCAGAGCCTCCATGACCAGTCCGCAAAGGCAAGAGAATCGTTACCAGGTACAGTAAGCCAGAGCGACTTCTGAGGGAAAAAATATAGGTTGAGACAACTAGTTCTTAAAACATGAAGAGGGACACCACAAAGTTCTGAAGAATAGCAAAATAATTTTTTTTAAAGCGTAACTGAAGGCCACCAGCATTCTCCAATAACAAGGAGGGCAATAGAAAAAATTACACAGATAAGAAAGCTGTGTCCTTGATGTTTTTTTTTTTTTTTTTTTTTTTTTTGGGGGGGGGATCTGTAATGAAAGGAAATTCTAAAGAGGTTCAGAAAACAACCTCCGTCTGCTGTGATGACTAAAAGCTTACCATCCAGAGCAGATTGTAATCAGACGTATGAAAAGAAAACAAAACTCTGGAAAAAAGGATCACAAACGAAATGATTAGATATTTTGGCAAGAACAGAAGCAGAAGTAACTCAACATATTCAAGTAGCCCTTTAGCTTTGGTGAATGTCTAAGCCGTTGAAAGGAAACGATTGCAACTCCTCTGAAAAGGCTTCAAAAAGGCAATCGCCCCATTAGTCCTATAAGCTGTCTTAGTAAGACCATGAACGGCAGACAGGGGATGGAAGTGGGACTGGTTGCGGTAGAAAGAAACTCGTGGAGAGCGTGGCAGCAGAGAGTCCTCAGAAGAGAACCCCCCCATCAAATAAGTGTTTCGGCCCTTATCTCCTGACACTCTAACGGGGTCGGGCCACACCCGGTTCATGACTCCGGATGTCCCTCTGCTGCCCCTTTTTGGCTAGGGTTCGAACTCATGACCCTCTGGACACACTCATTTTCCACTTAATGACTCGCACTCTAACCACTGAGCCACAGGGACACCTGATATTTGTAGGCAAGTTAAGCCTTATGAAGCCACTTTTGTTCCTCCTTGACCAGATCCAGCTTGAACACCCTCTCTGCTGCTTCTGCCATTGCTTTCAGTGCTCTGTTTTTTTCCCTCCCTGCAACCGAGAGCTGTTTCATGAGGCTGTATGCAGACGTTTCCTACAACCCCCCTAGCTCCAATTTCTGCAGTGAGGACTTTGACCTGATAGCCTTCTCTCCTCAGGCTGTTTGCCAGATCAGCATACTTTTCAGTCTTGTCGATTTGAGCTGCCTCCATTCTGTTCTCATATGGCACCGTGAGCGCGATCGTGATCAGCTGCTTGCTTGACTGAGAGTGTACTATTATGTCTGGTCTCATGCCACTCTTGCTGATGATCTCTGGGTATTTGCACATTATACTGTTCTGCAGCTGGTGCTTTCACAAATATTTCTGTTAGTCACTAAGAAGATAATTCAATCATTTCCACGTGATGAAACAATGCATATACGGCTAGTACACTTTTCCTGTTCAATGTTCTTTGATGTGAAAGTCATTTATGTTGGCAATGACTAGACAGAGGACTGTGGCCACACTGGGTATAGACTATATGTGATTTGTTTTCCAGGAATTAAATATACATGGTCTGAGATGGGATCTTCGAGACTTTTTCGAGCAAAGTTCACGTTGAAGACTCGCACAGCTGAGACGTAAATATGATCCGCTTGAAGAACATTCTATAAATCTCTCGCTCAGCTTCTGTTTTCATAAAGAAAAGTAATCATTAAAATTGTTTCAGAATGCCCTACCTCAGGATTCTTATACTTAAAAGCTGAAGTCTGATTGGATTATCAACCTGTCTATTCATAGTATTATACTGTCGTGTCTTTTGCTTTATTTAGGTGCATTTCATTTTCTGTTTTAGTTAATCCAATGCTTGTTACTATACCATCCAGGAACGACTTGAGTGGGTGGCAAGTGCTATTTTCTGCTGTGGGAGAGGGAATTATCACACTTCGAGGCAAACATACAGTGTGAGAAGCGGGGAGCTCAGCTGGCCAGTTTCAAACCAGATGACAACGTGACAGCAGTCCTTCACCTTCTGTGGAGACGTCATCCGTTTACAATGAAGACTGGTCCATCAACACGTGCATTGATTGTGGATGTAGGAACTCCCCCGCCCCCCCCCCCCCCCCCCCTCCCCATCTGTCTGTCTGTCTGTCTCTCTCTCTGTGCTTACTAATCAGAATTTTGAGTTCCTGTCTGTTGTTTCTATATATAGATAGTGCAATGATGTTCAGTGTGTTTTTACCCCCCCTGCCCCCCCCTCCCTCCCTTTCCCCTTAAAATTATTATCAACCAGCGAATGTAGGCAAATGTTGAAAGAGAGGGGGTTAGTTACTGCTAAGGACACAATGCATTTCGACCTCTTGGGGTTTCTTCAGAAAAAATGAAATTTTGGACAGTGAAAAAGCAGAACGAGAAACCACTTATCATATTCGGCGCAAAATCAAAATTGTGTTCTAACAAAGTACCTCGCCCAAATACGATTTATTATTTCTACGTACGAAACCATGTTACGTTTTCGTGAGATAGCACAACCAGACATCATGATATGGTTCTTAGTCGACACTGCTGCTTTGCAACATTTTTCGGCGTATCAGACCTCCATCCTCACGTGGTCACCATAGCACTCTTGAGCACAAGGATGGTTATGATGGCGACAGGCTGGCCAGTGCTTAATTAGCGTAGCACTCAAGTAGCCCCTGGCCACTGCAACCTTTCACCATGAGAGATAGGAGTGATAGTCTGGAAAATAGATACAGGACCCGAACGACTTACCCCCTCCCCCTCTTTGTTTCCCTCCCACCGCCTACCCCCCCCCCCCCCCCCCCGTACCAACTCTTGCCCTTTCTGTGCGAGGTTTCCCCTTCATATCTACCGACGACGCCCAACATTTGCTGCATTAATTTCTCCTCACTCATCCGATCCAACTTTCTCCCCCCCCCCCCCTCACACACACACACCTCCCTTCCTCTTTCCTCATCTCCACACGCAAAGGATTGTGACAGCGCGGTGTGAAATAAACGCCATGGGGTTGAAGGTGATGATGGACGGAGAGTATATGGTGATATGCAAGGGTCAAACAAACGTAAAATCCATCGAAGACATCACTATCAAAATGGTTAGTGTTTTGCATTCTTTCAGACAATATTGTCATTTTTTGATGTAACTAATCTCAATGTCACTGAATTGAGAGAACAGCCAATGTGGGCAGAAATTCCAGCACTAAACCATATCCGAGTAACTGTCATGAATGAATGTAGCCTTAAACACTTCAATAAAAAAAATCATAACTGGAAATGAACATAAACAGCTCCTTCAGCATCTTATTCCATGACAGCAAAGACGTCATGGAAATGGGAGGCATCTTTCCCCTTTTTGCTAGCTGCAGTTCCATCCCCGTCCATACTGAAGGCATCCACCTCTTCCTGTTCATCTGATGGACACTGCGTCTGCCTCTTCTTCACAAAGGCATTCACGTCTTCCTGTTCATGTGATGGGCTCAGCGTCTACCTCTTCTTCACGGATTGGCTGTCGGTTCGCCATAGTTCACCCCTGCTGCTGTCAAATTATGTTTGAAACATTGAAACACACACATGGTTCACTTGATGGAGGGGGCGCGGGGGCGGGGGGAGAAAAGACGTGCAGGTGGCTGGCCGACCGCTTTGAGCACCAGATAAGAAGCTGGTATTTATGGATTACCTTAGTGGGCAGCGCAGCCAACTGAATGCTTCCAAGGAGAGATTAGTTATCTGCGTTGGTGTATGTGAGTGACCCTGATAAAGGCGAATAGTATAACAAGAGCAGGATACCCCTCGATAACTGAGGCAGCCCTCGTCGATTCGAACGTTGCAGAACAACTCCGACCCGAAGTTAGTTACGAAATCAGTTACGATCATGCTTTAGTTGTGGGATAGATTTTTTTATTATCCTTGCGAAGTGTACCACCAGAAAAACAGGAAGTCCTTCGTTACAAGAGCCAACGTGTCCGTTATTTATGTCCTTACTGACATATTAGGATGGCAGAAATTTACTTCGAGTTGAAATTGCCAAAGTTTGCTAGAAACGAACGCAAAAACCAATCGAGGTCGAAAACAGCCAGCTTGACGAGTTCCTAAGGGCCACGGGCCTGTTCGAACAGGTGAGACCGTTTATGATGCAAACGTCACAAATTGGATGCTTGAAAATCGAGTTTTGCAAAATCTTTCTACCATTGGTAGTGTTCGTTTGTTTTTTAAATTTTGTTTATTTTCACCAGTAATGGAACGCACTGTACATATTAGTCCAAGGTCCCAAGACAAGTCAAACCTGACAAAAATTCGTAAGTTGACAAACTTGCTGTGCAGAAGACATGACTATGTGACCTGCTGGTACAAAATGTCATCCGAACGATATATTTTCCTTTCGCATCTTCTCCTACACCTCAGTGCCATTGCATCCTCACCACTCATTCCAGGTCCAAGTCCACAGCTACAGCCAGGCTGGTCCCGTCACAGAGCCGACACCGGCAACCCACAGGGAGCAGTCACCGTCGTCACGAGACAACCAGCCAGAGGGGACGCTGCACTGCTGCCGAGTCACTTCACTGGTGTTCGGATCCACCATTCGCAAGAACCTTCCTACTAAGCTCTGCTGACAAGAACTGCTCCATCACCATGAGCGAGCCGACACCGATGACCCCGACACGACCTCATCAAGGGCACAGACGTGGAGAGGACGTCGACACCGAGGTCACCATGAAAGCAGAGCATGGACCACCCTAGAATCCGAAAATGTTTTTTTGCTGATCGATGAAGATGAGGATGAACAGCATGCTTCAGATCGATGAGGATGAGGATGAACAGGATGCTTCAGATTTCTATTCTGATCGGAGACTGCACGACAGGGCTGTGCTGTGTGCTTGATTTTATCATATATCCTGGCGTTAACCAGGCCCGCGAAATACAGATATTTGTAGGGCTGGTAAAGAAATTTGAGCGAGTCTCACATACGCATCCACTGGGTCCATCGAGGGACACTGTGTACCGCAATGTGGATGCTGTATATCACCCGAGGTCACATTTTAATCGCAGCTGACAATCTGTACCGTAGCAGAGGTCTGACAGATCCCCCCAAATTTGGTATCCTGGGAAAACACGGAAATAGTGAGCTGATCATGTAATTCAGAAAAAGAAAGAAAAACAAACACGAACCAAACTTTAGACCGATATTGACGACATATGCAGCTCAAAGAAATGACTGCCTGGACATGCCCTTCATGGTCTAGGTATTTGCGGAGCTAGGATTGCTGGGTTTGCATGATGGTTTGCAGAGAGGATTCTTGGCCCAGACCTAAAATACACGACACATACTCCGAGCCGTTTTGTAAAGATCACCACTTTACGATGATTTTAGATTCCCATTTGCTGCAATGCATTTCAACGATTCTATTATGATGTAGCACACAATACACACAAATAGAGGCATGCGCGGACACACACACACACACACACACACACACACACACACACACACACACACACACGCAAGCACGCACACGCCCGATTACGTAAACACCACACGACGCGTTGCGCTTCTTTTGTATTACAAACATAAACAAACCAACACACCAATGTTTGTCATCGAACATTAACAAACCAAAACCAATGTTTGTCATTTAACATTAACAAACCAACACCAATGTATGTCAAACATAAACAAACCAACACCAATGTTTGTCATTAAATATAAACAAACCAACACCAATGTATGCCATCAAACATTAACAAACCAACACCAATGTTTGTCATCAAACATTAACAAACCAACACCAATGTATGTCAAACATTAACAAACCAACACCAATGTATGTCAAACATAAACAAACAAACACCAATGTATGCCATCAAACATTAACAAACCAACACCAATGTATGCCATCAAACAAACAAACCAACACCAATGTATGTCATCATTTAAACAGCGCCAAGCTTTCATCATTTTCTTTTTTCAAACCAGCTCAGTATCAGGGGATCTTACCAGGGCTAACACACAGTTTCAAATACATTAATCACATGTAAAAAAAATTGACAAATATTTTAAATACGCTTTGATAATATAAAATGTAAGCTATTTCACACACACACACACACACGCATTTCAAATGAATGTCTGCTTGCACAAATAGGCAACCCATTCATTGCATAAAAGGCGGACACACAATTTTTATTACTACTCTACTTTTTGATCTTGTCGCCCTACAGACCTCAGGGATCATCTCAGGGCTGTAACAATGTCTGCATCAATATTGTAAAACACAAAACTAAAAATGCATTCTGAAGCGTCATTCCATGTATGCCAAGACAAGGGATGGTTTAAGATTTCTCACACACACACACACACACACACACACACACACCTAACCACAGACCATTATCCACAATCCGTCGAACTTAGTTCTGCTGCTGAAATGTTCGGACTAGCGCACCAAAATATGTCCTCAGAAAGACACCTCAACTTTTATAAATGTATATATAGTAATCAATCTTAAATAAATGTTAGCGAACCGCCAGAGAAAACGTGGACAAAGGAGTCACAAGACAAAACACGACGTGTTTCGACCTCTTATGTCATCTTCAGGCAAGACAAACAAATAGGACAATGAAAATGAACGAATTTGTCACCGAGCTTAGATCTTTCAGAGCAAGCCTGCCTACCTTGCGCTGAAGAGATCAAAGCTAAGTGAAAAATTCGTTCATTTTCATTGTCCAATCAACGCCTACCTTGCGCTGAAGAGATCAAAGCTAAGTGAAAAATTCGTTCATTTTCATCGTCCTATTTGTCTTGCCTGAAGAAGGCATAAGAGGTCGAAACACGTCGTGTTTTGTCTTGTGACTCGTTTGTCCACGTTTCTCTGGGCGGTTCGGTGACATTTATTTCAGATTTGTTTAGATTTCCGCCTGCAGTCGTCTCACTTTGCAACTAGATCTTTATAGCAATAAACTTTTAAACGTGTGAAGAGTTTCCGTTTTCCTTTCTCCGCTTGTAGCCCCGCCGACCTCTAGGGGTCATGTCAGGGCCGTTACCATGCAAACGAAAAAAAAAAATTTCATTAGAAACAAAATCACCAGCAATCTCATTACAAACATATTACAAAACGTGGCTTAGAACACGATATATTTTTCACACACACACACACACACACACACACACACACACACACGCACACACACACACACACGCACACACACACACACGCCGACACACACACACACACTGACACACACACACACACACACACACACACGCACACACACACACACACACACACACACACACACACACAGCCTTCCTATTGTTCAACACACCCACACTAACTTACGCATGCAAGCTGTATACTTTCGAGTAGTACAATTTAGATGCGTTACTGAAACATTTCCAAAGGCGTACCATAGATAGGTCTTTGCAAACATTTAGCAGTAACGCAAAACGTTTACGGGAATGCTGAGTAATCACTCGACAGCCATGAAAAGCGGAAACAAAATATTACTCAAACTTATCGTATAGCCCGGTCCTCGGGGCTCATCTGAGGGCTTTAACGATGTCCACATCATAGTCTAATCATAGCAAAACGGAACCCAGCTATTATCGACAATTCATCACATTACGTTCTGTTACTGGAATGTTTGCAATGGTCGTTGCATACAAAATCCATTTAATTCAATGCAGAGTAGTAAATCAACTGGAATAATAAAGAAAAAGTCTAACAATTTCATTATCCCTTTTCTCTCTCTTATAGTCCCACAGACCTCAGGTCATCTCAGGGCTATCATAATGTCCACTCTTGTACTGTAAAACACTAACAGCCCCCAGTCCCAACCCAAAGAATTCATGCTACAAAAGGATGGATTAAAATAGGGTCTATTTCACTCACTCACACACACACACACACACACACACTCACAAACACACACACACACACACACACACACGCGCGCGCGCGCGCGCGCTCACTCACCAACCTACCCGCTCCAACACATCCACACACTAACCTACGGAAGCTGGATGGGCATGACCGATCACTTCCATTCAGAGGTGTTACCGAAACATTTGCAATGGCATACCAAAAATGATAGACCTTTGCAAACATTTGGCAGCAACACATAACTTTTACTAGAATGTGGATTAATTGATCAACTGACACGAAAAATGTAAACAAATCATTACTCAAACTTATCTTATAGCCCAATGTCCTTTGGGGTATCTCTGGGCACTTAGAAAAAAGTCACTGCATACATGGCAAAAATTAGAGTTTAGAACAGGATCTATTTGACACAGACGCACACACACCCAACCACAGAGGGACACACACACACCCCCCTAACCATCGCCATACAAACCAACGCCTACATGTAAGCACACTACAAATCTCCAACCCGTTCACATACGCACATCATAGCAAGGTTGAACACAGCCATTATCGACAATTCAACACATTAAGTTCGGTCACTGAAATGTTTGCAATGGCCTACCAATGAGAGGCCATGGCATACATTTGGCAGCAACAAGACCCGTGTATTCCAACGCCGAGTAGAAAATCAACCGGCAGAGAAAAAGTCCGACAACTTCATTACTCACCCTTATCTATCTTACAGTCCCACAGACCTCACGGGGTCATCTCAGGGATGTAATAATGTCCACATTAGTGATGTCAAACACTACCCACCCCCACCCACCAAAAAAAAACAAACACCAGTACGTGCTACTAAAGATGGGATTTAAACAGGATCTATTTTCACACACACACACACACACACACACACCCTAACCACAGACGCACATATACACCCCTAACCACAGACATACAAACCAACGTCTACATGTAAGCACCATGCACAATCCCACCACACGTCACCAACCCATTCATATAACCACATCATAGCAAAAATGTACCCAGCTATCGTCGACAGTTCATCACATTAAATTCTGTCACTGAAATGTTTGCAATGGTCTACGAATAATAGACAATTGCATACATTGTCAGCAACAAGACGCATTTAATTCAATGCAGAGTATCAAATCAGTTGGCATAAAAAAATCGTACAATTGCATTATCCCTTTTCTCTCTTATAGTCCCACAGACCTCGGGTCATCTCAGGGCTATCATAATGTCCACTCTAGTACTGTAAAAACACTAACAGCCCCCACCCCCAACCCAATGAATTCATGCTACAAAAGGATGGATTAAAATAGGGTCTATTTCACACACACACACACACACACACACACGCGCGCGCGCGCGCGCGCGCGCGCGCGCGCGCACTCACTCACCAACCTACCCACTCCAACACATCCACACACTAACCTACGGAAGCTGGATTTGCAATGGCGTACCAAAAATGATAAACCTTTGCAAACACTTGGCAGCAACACATAACTTTTACTAGAATGTGGATTAATTGATCAACTGACACGAAAAATGTAAACAAATCATTACTCAAACTTATCTTATAGCCCAATGTCCTATGGGGCATCTCTGGGCACTTAGAAAAAAAGTCACTGCATACATGGCAAAAAATTAGAGTTTATAACACGATCTATTTGACACAGACGCACACACACCCAACCACAGAGGGACACACGCACACCCCTAACCATCGCCATACAAACCAACGCCTACATGTAAGCACACGTACAAGCACACCACAAATCTCCAACCCGTTCACATACGCACATCATAGCAAGGTTGAACACAGCCATTATCGACAATTCAACACATTAAGTTCGGTCACTGAAATGTTTGCAATGGCCTACCAATGAGAGGCCATGGCATACATTTGGCAGCAACAAGACCCGTGTATTCCAACGCCGAGTAGAAAATCAACCGGCAGAGAAAAAGTCCGACAACTTCATTACTCACCCTTATCTATCTTACAGTCCCACAGACCTCACGGGGTCATCTCAGGGATGTAATAATGTCCACATTAGTGATGTCAAACACTACCCCACCCACCCAAAAAAAAAAAAAAAAAAAACCCAGTACGTGCTACTAAAGATGGGATTTTTAAACAGGATCTATTTCACACACACACACACACACACACACACACACACACACACACACACCCTAACCACAGACGCACATGTACACCCCTAACCACAGACATACAAACCAACGTCTACATGTAAGCATATGCACTATCCCATCACACGTCACCAACCCATTCATATAACCACATCATAGCAAAAATGTACCCAGCTATCGTCGACAGTTCATCACATTAAATTCTGTCACTGAAATGTTTGCAATGGTCTACGAATAATAGACAATTGCATACATTTGTCAGCAACAAGACGCATTTAATTCAATGCAGAGTATCAAATCAGTTGGCATAAAAAAATCGTACAATTTCATTATCCCTTTTACCTATCTTATAGTCTCAAGGGGTCATCTCAGGGCTATAATAATGTCCACTTCAGTACTGTACAGTACACTTCAGTACAGTTCAGTACTGTAAAACGCTAACAGCCCCCTCCTCCCCCCCCCCGCCCCCCCAAAGAAAATCAATTCATGCTACAAAAGGATGGATTTAAAAAAGGGTCTATTTTCACACACACAGAGACACACACACACACACACGCGCACGCGCACACACACACACACACACACACACACACCAACCTACCCACTCTCCAACACACCCACACTCTTACCCAAGCCGGTTATACATGACCATTTCAATGCCATTCAGATTTGATACCGGAATATTTGCAATGGCATACCACTCGCTGATAGGCCTTTGCAAACATTTGGCAGCAACAAGTAACTATTTCTAGAATGTGGAGTAATCAATCAACTGGCAGGAAAATGGAAACAAATCATCAGTCAAATTTACCTTACAGCCCACAGTCCTCGGGCGACGTCTCAGGGCAGTAACAATGTCAACATTCATACTGTAAAACACGTAAGTCCCTAAAAGGTCAATGCATGCGTGCTAAATATTATAGATTATAACAGGATCTATTTCACACACACACATTCAAACCTAACCACACACACACACGCACACACCCAACCACAGTTAGACACACACACACCCAACCCCACACACACACACACACACACCAACCACACACACACACACACACACACACACACACACACACACACACACACACACACACATCCAACCATTGCCATAAAAACCACCGTCTTCATGTAAGCACACGCACAAGCTCACCACAAAATCGCCAACCCGTTCAAATATGCACATCATAGCAAGATTGAACCGAGCCATTATCGATAATTCAACACATAAAGTTCTGTCACTGAAATGTTTGCAGTGGCCTACCAATGAGAGGCCATGGCATACATCTGGCAGCAACAAGACCCGTTTTTTTTCCGACGTAGAGTAGTAAATCAACTAGCAAAGAAAAAAGTGGAACAATTTCATTACTCACCATTATCTATCTTACAGTCCCACAGACCTAACGGGGGGTCATCTCAGGGCTCTAATAATGTCCGCATTAGTAATGTAACACCTTACCCCCCCCCCCCCCAAAAAAAAAAAAAAAAATAATAATAAATAAATAAATAAATAAAGTCATCAATACATACCACCAAAGAAGGGATTAAAACACGATTTATTTCACACACACACACACACACACACACACACACACACACACACACGCACACATAAATGCACACACCTAACCACAGACGGAACATATACCCCTAAACACAGACATACAAACCAATGTCTGCATGTTAAGCACACGCACATGCACACCACAAATCACCAACCCGTACACATAGCACATCATAGCAAGATCGAACCGAGCCATTATCGACAATTCAACACATTAAGTTCTGTTACTGAAATGTTTGCAGTGGCCTACCAATGAGAGGCCATTGCATACATTTGGCAGCAACACGACCCGTTTATTTCAATGCAGAGTAGTAAATCAACTAGCTAGAAAAAAAAAGCCGAACAATTTTGTTATTTACCCTTATCTATCTCATAGTCCCACAGACCTCACGCGGTCATCTCAGGGCTATAAAAATTGTCCACATCAGTAATGTTACCCCCCCCCCCCCCCCCCCTCCCCCCCAAAAAATGAATACATGCTACAAAAGGATTTAAACAGAATCTTTTTTCTCAAACACACACAAACAAACGCCAGACCTAGCCACACAGACACACACACTTAAACTCACACACACACACACACACACACACACACACACACGCACACACACACATATATATATATATATATATATATATATATATATATATATATATATATATATATATCCACAGACCACACACACCCCTAACCACAGACGCACACATACACCCCTAACCACAAACATCAAACCAACGTCTACATGTAAACACAGGCACATGTACACCACAAGTCGCCAATCCACTCATATAACCACATCACAGCACAAAAAACGAACCCAGCTATTATGGACAATTCATCACGTTAAATTCTGTTACCGACATGTCTGCAGTGACCTACCAATGAGAGGCCATTGCATACGTTTGACAGCAACAAGACCTATATATTCCAACGCAGAGAAGTAAATCAACTAGCAAAAAAAAAAAAGTCGAACAATTTCATTACCCACTTTATCTATCTGACAGTCCCACAGACCTAACGGGGTCATCTCAGGGCTGTAATGATGTCCACATCAGTAATGTAAAATACTAACACCTCCCACCCCCACCGAAGAATCAAACACAAACATCCATACATACTACAAAAAAATGGGATTAAACAATCTATTTCACACACACACACACACACACACACACACACACACACACACACACGTACGCACGCACGCACGCACGCACTAACCACAGACGCACACATACACACCCCTAAACACAGGCATAAAAACCACCGCCTACATGTATGCACACGCACAGCACCACCAAAAATCACCAACCGTTCACATACGCACATCACAGCAAGATTGAACCCAGCCATTATCGATAATTCAACACATTAAGTTCGGTCACTGAAATGTTTGCGATGGCCTGCCAATGAGAGGCCATGGCATACATTTGGCAGCAACAAGACCCGTGTATTCCAACGCCGAGTGGAAAATCAACTAGCAAAGAAAAAAGTCAAACAATTTCATTACTCACCATTATCTTACAGTCCCAAGAATCTCACAGGGTCATTTCTGGGCTGTAATAATGTCCACATCAGTAATGTAAAACACTACCCCCCCCAAAAAAAAAAATGCGCAACAAAAGAAACGATTTAAACATGATCTATTTCACTCTCTCTCTCTCTCTCTCTCTCTCTCTCTCTCTCTCTCTCTCTCTCTCTCTCACACACACACACACACACACCCTAACTACCACACCCACCCCCCCCCCCCAAACCACACACACACCTAACCACAGATGCACACATGCACCCCCCTAACCACAGACATACAAACCAACGTCTACATGTAAGCACACGCACAAGCATTCCACAAGTCACCAATCCATTCATATAACCACATCACAAAAAATGAACCCAGCTATTATCAACAATGCATCACATAAAGTTCTGTCACTGAAATGTTTGCAGTGGCCTACCAATGATAGGCCATGGCGTACATCTGGCAGCAACAAGCCCCGTTTATTTCAATGCAGAATAGTTAATCAACTGGCATAAAAATTCGAACAATTTCAATACTCACCTTAATCCATTTTACAGTCAACACACACACACACACACACACACACACACACATATATATATATATATATATATATATATATATATATATATATATATATATATATATATATATATGAGAGAGAGAGAGAGAGAGAGAGAGAGAAATGAACTGGCATTACCAGTGAAAAAGATTTGTTTTATCGGTCATTTTGCTCACAGCCCAACCAACCTTAAGGGGTTGTATCAGAGCTGTAACATTAAAAGTAATTCCGTTAAAAAAAAAAGACAAAACAAGGAACGTGCCCAAAAATGTCATTCTACACAGGCAGCTTATACCAGAATTTGACACGAACTCTCTCCCCCCCCCCCCCCCCCCCCTCTTCTTCCCTCAATCACACACACACACACACACACACTGTCCAATACACCCACACACTAACTCACACAAGCAAGCTATTTTTATCTCCAATCAATTGTGTTTAGATTTGTTACTGGAACATTTGCAACGGCGTACCATTGATAGGCCTTTGCAAACATTTGCGAGCAACAGGAAGCTTTTTTTCTGTAATGTGGGGTGATAGGTCAACTGGCATGAAAAGTGCAAAAAAAGCATTACTCAAACTTATTTTTATCTTATAGCCCATAGTCCTCAGGGGTCATCTCAGGGCTGTAACAATGTTCACATTCATACTGTGAATCAGTCCCGTAAAAAGTCAGTGCTGACATTAAAAATGGCTGGATTAAAACAGGATCTACACACACACGCGCACGCGCGCGCGCGCGCGCGCACACATACACATACACACACACACACACACACACACACACACACACACCAAATCACAGGCACACACCTGACCACAGACAGACCTAACCACAGACACATACACGCTTCTATCCACAGACATATAATCCAACCCCTACATGTAAGCACACGCACAAGCACATTACAAGTCACCATCCCGTTCACATATGCACATCAGAGCAAAAATGAACCCAGCCATTATCGACAATTCATCACATTAAATTCCGTTACTGAAATGTTTGCAACGGCCTACCAATAAGAGGCCATAGCATACATTTGGCAGCAACAAGACTCATATTTCAATGCTGGATAGTAGAACTGGCATAAAATGTCGAACAATTCCATGGATCCATTACTCACTTTTATCATCTGACAGCTCCACAGAGCTCAGGAGATCATATCAGGGCTGTAGTAATGTCCCACATCATACATGCTGCTAACGGATTAAGTGAAAGCGGATCTCTCTCTCTCTCTCTCTCACACACACACACACACACACACACACACACACACACACACACACACACACACACATACACGCACGCGCACACACACACACACACACACACACACACCGCACACACACTAACATGCAAAACTAACACCTACAAGCAAGAATCATGGATGCAGGGATTTGGCAGCAATACAACCCATTTACCTGGGGCAAATAGATATGTAAAATACACAAATAGAAATTATCTATCTGCAGAGAGAGAGAGAGAGAGAGAGAGAGAGAGGGAGAGAGAGAGAGAGAGTAGCAAACTGATACTGGGACGAAAAGACTTTAAATTTTGTAGGTCATTTTGATCACAGCCCAATCGACCTCCAGGGGTTGCATCAGAGCTCTAACTACATAAAAAAAAATTCTGTTCAAAAGAAATAGACCTCCCCCCCCCCCCCCCCCCAAAAAAAAAAAAAAGACCCTTAAATTTCATTCCACACAGGCGGCTTATACCAGAATTTGACACAAACTGCAACTTTCTCTCTCGCCCCCCACCCCACCCCCCAATCTCTCTCTCCCTCTTACCCTCACACATACATACCGCGCACATTTCCAAACGACTCCCGTTTGCATACACGCACACATCACACATAAACACCAACCTTCCCACTGTCCAACACATCCACACACTTACCTTCCTACCACACAAGCAAGCTATGCATCTCCAAGCAATTCCATTCGTATTTGCTACTGAAACATCGGCAACGGAGTACCATAGGTGGGCCAGTGCAAACGTTTGCCAGCAACATGAAACGATTACTGGAATGTGGAGTACTCAATCAACTGCCATGAAAAACGGGGGAAAAATCATTACTCCAACTTGATTGTCTTATAGCCCTCACTCTCAGGGGTCATCTCAGGGCTGTAACAATGTCCAAATCCACACTGTAAAACGCTGTAAAAAGTCCCGTAAAAAGTCATCGCATACATACTGGAAAGGGACTGGTTAAAACAGGATCTATTTCACACACACACACACACACACACACACACACACCTAACCACAGACATGCATACCAACGCCTACATGTAAGCATTAGCACAGCCCAAGTCACCATCCCATTCACATATGCACATCATGGCAAGAATGAACCCAGCTGTAATCGACAATTCAACACATTAAGTTCTGTCACTGAAATGTTTGCAATGGCCTACCAATGTGTGTGTGTGTGAGAGAGAGAGAGAGAGAGAGAGAGAGAGAGAGAGAGAGAGAGAGAGAGAGAGATCCGCTTTCACTAAATCTACCAATGAGAGGCCATGGCATACATCTGGCAGCAACAAGACCCGCTTATTTCACCACAGAATGGTAAATCAACTGGCATAAAAAAAATTGAATAATTTCATTACTCCCTTTTCTCTCTCTTATAGTCCCACAGGCCTCACGGGGTCATCTCAGGGCTATAACAATGTCCATATCAGCGATGTAAACCACATCCCCCCAACCCATAAAAAATCAATACATGCTACTAAAGGATGGATTACAAAGGGGTTTCTCTCGCTCACACGCACGTACGTGAGCGCGCGCGCGCGCACACACACACACACACTCTCTCTCTCACGCACACCACACACGCACGCACACACTGTCATTTCCAAACGAAGCCTGCACATGCTTGGGCACCAAGCTGACCACTGTCCATCACATCCATGCACAAACTTACCCAAGTAAACTACAGATCTCCAGTCAATTCCATTCAGATCTGTTACTGAAGCAGCAACAGCGTACCATAGATCGGCCATCGCAAACGTTTGGCTGCAACACTAAACGTTTACTTGAACATGGGGTAATCAATCAACTGGCATGAAAACGGGAAAAAAAATCATTACTCAAGACTTTTTTCTTACAGCCTGCAGTCCTCGGGGTCATCTCAGGGCTGTACCAATGTCCACATTCATATGTCAATCAATCCCATTTGGATTAGTTACTGAAATGTTGGCAATGACATACCAAAGCAGCAACACATGTCAGACTGAAATACAGAATAATAAATCCCCTGGCATCAAAAGTGGCAAGAATATAACACTCATTTTCATTTTGCTCACACATCAACCAGCCTCAGGGATCATACCAAAGTTTACAAAATTAGTCGTGTAACAATTCTCTTATCCCCCCCCCCCCCCCCCCCCCCCCCCCCCGAAAAAAGTCATACATAACCAACCACAGACGTGAAAAAAACAAAATCCTCCATGCAAGCTCCTTTACAAACACACCAAACTCACGAAAAACTTGCCCCCATCACATATACACATGACACTACCCCATCACATATACACATGACACCACCCCATCACATATACACATGACACCACCCCATCACATATACACATGACACTATATACGTCCAGTCTGCAATATGTTTTGCCACTGAAATGTTGGCAATGGCGTACCAGACAGGCCATTGCAAACATCTGGCAGCAACACAACCAAATTATCCATGTGAGTGTGCTTGTGCACGCACGCGCGTGTGTATGTGTGCGGGCGTGCGTGCACGCGTGCGTGCGTGTGCTCTTGAGCGTGTGGACTAGCGCTAATGGTTCACTTTTTTCTCTGTCATTTTGCCGGCAAGCCAACAGTCTGTAAGGGATCATATCAGGGAGGAAATATCAATTATATCCACTAACAGCCAAAAAACAAACAAATATAAAAAATAAATCACTAAAACCTTAATCCATACAATCACATCAGGGCCGCGATACAATTGCATCCGTTAACAGCAAACAAATGAAAAGGAGCAGCCCTCGAAGACCTCAATGCACAGAGTCAAACTAAAAGAGATGTTTGACAGAACTGTTTCACATCACATCACACCACACCACACCACACCCAGATCTGTCCGATTCACTTGTGCTCAAGTCTGCTGACCCTAGGTCGTTCTCCGCTCTCCTCTGGCACCAAAGCGTCCCTTGCTATGCGCCTACAACGTCATCAGCTGTTTGTTTCCCTGTCAGCAGCTCTGCTGTCTTCGGCAAGATCAGGCCCCCGGTACTTTAACTGCCGTGTTAGCTTTCTCACCTTTCTAATAAAAACAAAAAAGCCATTGGCGAAGCTGTCATCTGCATGTGTAGTGTCTCTGATCACAGAAAGATAGCCAGGTTTCTTCACTGTTCTCTGAGAAAGGCTCCCTGTCTGCTCCGCCCCTAGCCTTTGTGGGCGCGTCCTGAAGTTCCAGCAGTCGGTTGGTGAGGTTGAGCTCCCGCTACTTCTGGCATCCCCTGGAAATGGATTCTCTGGAAGGCTGCAGTGCCGCAGGGTTGAACTCGTGGACACGTTGGGTAGCATCCTGGGAGGAGCATGTCCCTGGCGAGGACATTGGTTGTCCTCTGGCAGAATGGTAGGCATTGTCCTCTGGCAGAATGGTAGGGATGGTCCTCTGGTAGAATGGTAGTAGTGGTCCTGGTAGAATGGTAGTAGTGGCCCTGGTAGAATGGTAGTGATGGTCCTATGGTAGAATGGTAGTAGTAGTGGTCCTGGTAGAATGGTAGTGTCCTGGTAGAATGGGAGTAGTCAACCCTGTGACCTGCCAAACACAAAACCTCCGATTAAATTCTGCCGAAGAAGTTACTAAACCATGAGGAAGAAAAAAAAAATCCTGTTGAATATAGACAAGCCTAGGAAAGAGGTTCACAAACGCACACAGACACATGCACACACTCACGCGCGCGCGCAAAACCTATGCAACTAGACCTCAAACCAAGGGACAAGAAGAAATATGAACGATATTAATGACGTCCATGCACTAGAAAAGATCAACGAACCCACGAAAGAGATTTCTTCGCTTTGAACGAAAAAAAAAAAAAGTTCGCTCAAGCATATGAGAGGTGGACACTGACCCCTGTAAAGCAAAGACAAAAAAAGACGATTAACGTCTTACGAACGATGGGCGGTCAAGTCCTAAAGGGTCCATGCCAAGGGAGAGAAACCTCTAACGAAGGGCCTTAAGCGCTTTTGACGGCAAGAACTCCGCGCGTTGTGGAGAAAAGGGTAATAGCCGATAAACAATAGCACCCTCTCACCTAGCACATATGTTCGAACTGTGTGAAGGTGCTTAAAGTGGTCAGGCAACTAATTGTCACGTGATAGCTGGCAATCAAGACGGCGAGGACCGTCTAGAGTTCGAATCTTCCCAATAGAGACAGAGAGAATACGACAGAAAAAACGATGAGGACAGAGAAACAGTCAGAGAAAGAGACAATACCACGATAGAAAAAAAGATGACAGAGAAAAGATGAGGACAGAGAAAGAGAGAATACCATGACAGAGAAAAGACGAGGACAGAGAAAGACAGAAAAAGAGATAATACCACGATAGAGAAAAGATGAGGACAGAGAAAGAGAGACAGAGAAAGAATACCACGATAGAGAAAAGCTAAGGACAGAGAAAGAGAGACAGAGAAAGAGAGAATACCACAATAGAGAAAAGATGTGGGCAGAGAAAGAGACAGAGAAAACCACAACATAGAAAAGATAAGGACAGAGAAAGACAGGGAAGAAGAGAATACCACGATAGAAAAAAAGATGAGGACAGAGAAAGATAGACAGAGAAAGACAGAATACCACGATAGAGAAAAGAGGACAGAGAGAGAGAGAGAGAGAGAGAGAGAGAGAGAGAGAGAGAGAGAGAGAGAGAATTAGAGAAAAGTGAGGACATACAGGATCGAAAGAAACGTGGTCTAGGCGACAGACGTGACAGCAAGGTCTTCAACGCAGGGCGTAGGCGTCAAAGACAAGCTGGGACAAAGAAAATGACAGTTCAAAACCAAGAGTGGGGTGAAAAAAAAAAAAACGAAAAGATAGCTACACCCAGAGGTGGGTGAAGAAGGAAAAGATTGCTACGTCGCAGATGAGCCCCAGACATGGCCTCGGAGGCCCAGTCCTGGAATGTAGTGCCAGACAACCCAAGGCGTCATCATCACCCAGTGCTGAAGCAAATTTAAGATAACTTGTCCAAGAACTGTGGTGTGGTGTGCAGAGAGTGTGTGTGTGTGTGTGTGTGTGTGTGTGTGTGTGTGTGTGTGTGTGTGCGCGCGTGGAAACCTCGCCAGGTAAGCCTCCTTTTCAGTTTAAACCCGGGATTAGGAAGTGCTGATCTCTTTATGCGTTGATTATATTTGTGTATTTGAATTTTTCATGTGTAAGAACAAGTAGAGTAGAAACTGTATTTCTTGTTCTCAGTCGTGTTAGGAGAGAAGCGAATGCGTGACATCCCATTCCCGGAGAGAGGTGAATGATTGGTTGGTGCATAAATGTTTATATGCGTGTATGAGGACAAAGATAACCTTGGGTGTGTTAGGCCTGATTGATACATCAAACCTCGTTCACTTAAGCAGTGCCATTACGATTGCCCCTGTACTAGCCAGTCCACTCGTTGACTCTGGTTACCATGCCAGGCTGTCTATGGGGCAAGAGACACTCGGATCAGGAGGTACCAGGTGCGCACAAGGTAATATTTCAGGAAGAGATGCAAGGACTGCCTCAAAGGCTCTGCAGCCCGGTCCCCAAGTGATCTGAAAACATGCGTCCATGTTCCAGATCCTCAGCTCAGGAGACCTGCTGCAAAGCTGGAGTCCACCTTTCCGGAAAATATTCCCTCCGGTACCCCCCTTTTTCGTACCCTTGTTCCATAGAGCACTGATCTAGGAAACCAGAGCAGCTAGTTGCGTTTATCATATAAAAGACAGAACTTAACGTTTGACAAAAAGACCCAAAACCCTGAGAAAGAAGTCACATATGCCTGTGGACGACGGAGGCAATAATTCTATGGGTGGAAAAGGACACTGAACTGGAACAGACACTAAATTTTGTGAATAAAGACACTGAATCCTTACTCATCTGAAAAAGAAAACTGTAATTAAATTGACAGACACTGAACTATGGAAAAACAGGATTACTACAGTAGAGGCGCAGGAGTAGAAAGAAAAAGAGTTCGAAGAATAAAAAACAATTAAAAAAAAAAAACTCCCTTTTTAAGCTTCAGTCTCTAAGTTCACTCGCGCTGGTCTCCCGTTTTCCACGGCCGTTCGTGTACGATTCCTTTGTTCCTGTTTATAAGAACATAACCACATTGAATATATATGGATTTTCTGAGTAAATGATTCGGATCCACTAGGTTCAGCAAAACTTAAGTTTTTTCTTTGCCCTCCAGTAACATGCTTGTGGCATGATGTTTAGTGAAGACTACATAAAAATTAGTGAAGACTAGAGAAAACACTCATATATCTTCCAATGCCCAACAGTTCAGTATTCCTTCATCACTCATTTTACATAGCTAAAAGGTATTGCTATAAACGAATTGGTCGCTTGCCTTCGCAAATATTTTGTTGTGTGCTCAGTCATTTAATAATTACAGATAAACTCTTCTGCTACTCTTATCATTGTGTGTGTGTGTGTGTGTGTGTGTGTGTGTGTGTGTGTGAGAGAGAGAGAGAGAGAGAGAGAGAGAGAGAGTGTGTGTGTATGCATGCGTGCGTGTGCATGTGTGTGCGCGTGTGCGCAAGTGTCTGTCTGTCGTGCGAATGCGAATGAGAATGAGAGAGAGAGAGAGAGAGAGACACAGAGAGAGAGAGAGAGAGAGAGAGCGTTTGTCGAATGACCATCGTCAATGTTTCTTTCTTATTATTACAACTACTACTATCACCATTATTACTGTTATTATTATTAATGTTATTTACATTATTCTTGCGTCTAATCAATTAAATGACTTAACATTTATAATCAGCAACTAAACACACTTCACTCCAAAACAAATTTGCAAGGACCGATAGCAACAAACAAAACCCACGACACAATCAAATGCTCCCACTGCGTCCAACCATATATCCACTCTCCCGCGCACGCCACTCCCAAACACCATCACCCGTCTAACAAACAAACACAATCGTCAACTGATTAACAAGTGTAGGCAAACGCCTGTTACGCTCTAAAACACCACAGTAGGTATCGGTTGTGTTGATTTGAAGGAGAACGAAAGGTTTCTCTGGTTGACCGGTTTAAAAGATGTCAGAATGCAGCGTGCAGCCAGCGGGGAGAACGATCGGACGAGGAATGGACAAAAACAGTTAATGTAGTGGGTGCACTGAAGCCACACCTCGGTAAAATACTAAGGACAGTCCCGATGGATTTGAAGCAGAAGGCTGCACTTTCACATACAGAGATTAGGTGATGAAGAGGGAGCCAGTGAACAGAACGCACAACTGGAGAAACATCAGATACAGAGGCGCGACAAATGAGGCTGGTAGCATGGTTTTAAACTCTCCAAAATTTTTTGAAGTAGGTTTGGAACAAAATCGTTCTGATAATCAAGAAGCGACAGTATAAATGCCCAGATGAAATACCCGATTTATCTGTTTGCATGCAAACATTAAGATATGATTTATACATCAACTTTTCAGAGCACATTTTTTTAAACTGACATGATTTCAACGTCGCAAACTACCCTGCTCGTTTCATTTGACCCCACGTATTATGTGATCGTTCCAGAATACACCATTTGTATTTTAAGGCATGAAGTGGTCCTATACCCAGTCCTCTCTAATCAGTAGTTTCTGGACGATTCTTCCTCCAGTTCGCCATCACACTGGTAGTCCCGTCTCCCCGTCGTTCTTTATCTCTCGGGGCAGCATGGAGTGGGCATCGCTGCAGGACATCCGGTGTCATCTCCTCCACCTGCACGCACTCGCAGCAAGCAGGAGCAATCTTCAGACTGAGCATAGGAATGCGAAGCATCATATGTCCTGTGCACAGCCTGAAGATGGTGATCTGACCTGCTCTACCCACATGTTGTGGCATTCTATTCTGCGCCCTAACAGTGATCTTGTATCAAAGCCTTCTGCTCTTGAAGGGTATGTGGTGTGTCTCGTTGGTACCCTGCTGCTCACAATGAAGCGGACTGGTCTACATGTCCATTTCCCGTCCTCCTACGCTTATTGACTCAATCTAGTTAGCGCACAGAACGGTTCATGATCCTAAAATGAGTAAGCGCGTTTACTGCAATACTGTGTGTCGGCCCGACAGCGTACTCCTCAGTTGTAAAGTGCAATTTTTTCTCTTCGACATTTCTTCCCAATCTGTCTTTGCTCTCAAGAACTCACTGATCTGTAAGGAAGCACCCTTGTCTGCTTGGTTAATTGTCGTTGTGAGTGTATATGAAGTCCCGACTGTTGGTGTGGAAGGGCTTCTATTTTTTTCCTGCGTACGCTGGCAATACATTTTCTGAAAGGTTGTAGCGGTGCAAAGTTGAACTCGTTAAAATATATAATAATATTTTGTACCTGTAGCCATGTCCTTGGTGAGGATGTTGGCTGTCCACAGCAATGCAATGCAATGCTCCTCTGGCGGACTGTAGGGATCCCTGGGGAGTGGTCAGCCCCATGTCCTGCCAAACACCAAGATTTAGATTAAATTTTGACCAAAACGAAGTCGTTAACAATCAGATCGAAGTCAATAAATCGTGCTAAGAAGACACAAAAGCCTGCAGGGTAGTGCTACACACACACACACACACGCGCGCGCGCGCGCACGCTGTACTCTTGACACAAGACACTAAACCCTAGGAAAAGTGAATATTACAAACCATGTGACTGAAACCTCAGCTCTAGAAAAGATCAATTAATCGCATATGAAGAGAATTACCATTCTGAAAGCTATTCTCCTAAATGAAACACGTAGGGAACGCTAAATCCTCTAACATCAGAGCACAATGAACCTTAAGGCAGGAAAGGCCTGCAATCCCTTTTGAAGACAGATTCTAAAACCAAGGTAAAGACGAGAGCAGACTATGTGAAAGGAGAAACGTAACCCTCTTACAAAATGAAAACTATATCACATTCAGAGGAGGACTCTAAGCCCCATGTAGGTAGAGGACTCCTGTGACAGGATACCCAGCTGTATCAAAGGACCTAAACCCTGTGGAAACGAGACACGAGCCCGTGCACAAAGCTGACAACGGTCAGAGAAGAAGACACTACTAACTATGAAAGGAGGACACTACACAAGAAGGAAAGATGACAGTAACGCTTGTGAAAAGTGGAGACTAAACCTCTGGAAGATGTCACAAGCCATCTAAATAGACACTTTACCTTGTGGAAAAAAAAAAACACCAAACGAGAGGATACTAAACCCAGTGAGGGTTGACACTAACAGTGAGATCAAACTAGACATTACGAAGGAAGGGCAGTACAATCTGTGAAAGGATCCACGTGTTGACTGTGATTACCACGTCATGCGTTCTGTGGATCAAAGGACACTGGGATCAGGAGGTACCAGGTGATCACTAGGGAACACGTCAGGAAGAGGTTGAAAGACTTCCTCCAGACCTTTGCAGCTCAGCCCCAAAAGATCTGAAAACATGCGTCCATGTTCCAGATCCCTGACTTATGAGACCTGCTACATGGCTGGAGTCAATCTTTCATACCTTCCCTCAAAGTATTCCCTCTGGTACCCCTTTTTTGTACCCTTCTTCCACAGTACACCGACAACGGAACTGCCAGACAAAGAAGATTTCTCTTACTCTTGTGAAAAGAAAAAGGTGTGCTGCGATTTTACAACTAAACTATGAAAACACGGTGAACATGAATGTATGAAATGAAGACGTTAATCCTTTTGAACGAAGGTGATACTTATCCTCATCAAAAGAGGACACTAGGCTCTATGTTACTAGTATAAGTTGAGGCTATAGAGGGGAACATTGATATCTTCACAGGGCGAGGCACTAAATCCCTTGAGAAAAAAGGATACCAAACTGGTGTAAGGAAATACTAAAACTATGAAAGAACATAAATCCCTGTAGAAGAACAGAACGCTATGAAAGAACACACCATTCTAAATGAGGGAAACACTAAATCCGGCGAAGGGAGGGCGCTACATCCTACTGAGGAAGAAGCATTCAGCCCTGTGAAAGAACAAAAATGCGAGGAGATGATAAACCGCTTGAAAGAACTGGATGCTTTAACTCTTTGGAAAGAGGACTCTAAATCCTATGAAAAATGGACAGTAAACGTTAAAATAAACTACCCTTTAAAAAGAGCACACTATATACAAATGAAAAGGATATCAAATTTAGGAGCACACTCAACCTGTAAACTACGTGTATCAAACTCTTTTGAAGAATCTTGATGTTGATTGTTACCATGTCAGACTTTCGATGTTTTATAGGATACCCACATCAGAAGCTACCAACGCGCACAAGAAAATACCAAGAAGAGGATCAAAGACTTCCTGAGCAGCTGAGATATCCACTGTTTTTTTTTTTCAAACTCTTGTTCCAGAGGATCCTAATATGATAAACAGCCACATTGATCAAACTGAAGGACACTTTATCCTGGTAAAGGAAAGGACATTAAACCCTTGGAAAGAGAAAGAAAAAACACTACCGAGAAAAAGCATATAAACCTGTGAA
>JADBJO010011239.1:57500-62500 GCA_016801955.1 Conus betulinus
TTATACTTTTTATTTAACCCACAAAGGATGCGATTGTTTCAGAATAAAATCTAAGAAATAAAAAAAGAAACAGAGGAGGTTAGTTACCGCTAAGGACGTAGACAAACGAAGTATAGGACAAAGCACAATGCATTTCGACCTCTTGGGTTTTCTTCAGGCAAAAGCAATAACATTCAGGACAGTGAAAAAAAAACAACCGATAAACCACTTAATCTTCTCATATTCGGGCGCAAACTCAAAATGTTTTGTCCTGTACTTTGTGTCCTTCGCGATAACTAACCCCCTCCCTTTCTAAGTTTTGTTTCATTTTCCGCCCTCACTCACTTCGTTTAAAAAAAAAAAAAAAAAAAAAAAAACCGCATGTAAGGTATGAAATGGTGCTGTACCTACCCTATTTCTCCGTCCCACTCGTAGTCCCGTCTCCCCGCCGCTCCCCATCTCTCAGGTCAGCAAGGAGTGGCCATCCCTGAAGAACATCCTGCGTCATCTACTCCTCTTGCCCGCACTGGCAGTAAGGGGCAAAGGCAGTCTGCAGCTTGCGTGTATTGATGTAAAGCCTTGTGTGTCCCGTCAACAGCATGAAGGTGGTGGTGATCTGGACTGCGCTACCCTCATGATGCTGGGCATGCCTTTCTGCGCTGTTACGACGATTCTGATCAAGGTCTTCTGCTCTTGAAGGATACGTGGTCTCTGCCTGGTTGCCTGCTGCCCAGTTCAACGAGCTGGTCTACAAGTTCTGTTCCCATCTTACTCCAATTCCATTCATATAACGCAGCCCACAGAATGGTTCATGATGCTATAATGAGAAAGTAATTACCTCAACACGGTTATTCTGTCTGTGGATGTGTAGATCTCCGGAGAGTGGCCAGCCCTTCGATCTGCCAAACACAAACACTGATTACATTCCGACAAAAAATGACGTTAAACATTTGAAGTCAATAAATCATGTCAAGCAGACACAAAAGTCTTTAAGGTACTTCTAAACACACACACACACACACACACACACACACACACACACACACACACGGCGCACACGACGGCTCCTAATACAAGACACTAAGTCACAGGGAAGGAAATTATCATAAACCATGTGACTGAAACCCTAGCTCTTGAAAAAGACCATCAATCGCATGTAGAGAGGGTTGTCATTCTGAAAGAAGATCCTGCCAGTTACAACACAAAGGGGGACACTAATCTCAATAAGATCACAAGAGGATAAATTATTTTACGACAGAAAAGGATTGTAAACCCCATGGAAGCAAAAGGCTGAAACCTACGTAACAGTGACAGTAAATCATACGAGGGGAACCATAAACCTCTTACAAAAGGAGACTACGTCATATTTAAACAAGGATCCTAGTCCTGATGAAAGTAGAGGACGCATGCGGAAAGAGGTTCAATCAATACTTATAATGACTAAACCCTGTTAAAACAAGACACTATACCATACAAAAAGCTGACAATGGTCAGAAAAAAGGACGCTAGTTACTATGAAAGGACGACGCTAAACAACGAGGAGAGAGAACAGTAAAGCTTGTGAAGAGAGGAAACTAAACCTCTGGAAGAATGATACAAGCTCTAGAAAAGACAATCGCATGAAGAGAGGACTGTCATTTGGAAAGATTCTGCCAATACAAGAGGGGGACACTATTCCACGTAAGATGACAAGAGGACCAATATTAGGACAGAAAAGGACTGTAAACCCTGCGGAAGAAAAATGCCAAACCTACGTAACAGCGACAGTAACCCATGCGAAAGGGGAACCATAAACCTCCTACAAAAGGAGACCATACCATATTCAAACGAGGACCGTAAAGGTTACTAACCCCTGTGGAAACAAAACACATTATAACCATACCTAAAGCTGACAATGGTCAGAGAGAAGAGGACACTAGTTACTATGAAAGGACGACGCCAAACAAGGACAGAAGGCAGTAAAGCTTGTGAACAGAGGAAATGAAACCTTTGGAAGAAGGAAAGAAGCCACCTAAAAAGAAAATTCAACCCTATGAAAGAATACCACACGAGAGGATGCTAAACCCCACGAGTGTACACTCAGTGACAGCTGAAACTAGATTCTATGAACGAAGGCCAGTACAGTCTATGACAGGATCCACGTGTTGACTGTGATGACCATGTCATGCGTTCTGTGGATCAAAGGACACTGGGATCAGGAGGTACCAGGTGATCACTAGGGAACACGTCAGGAAGAGGTTGAAAGACTTCCTCCAGACCATTGCAGCTCAGCCCCAAAAGATCTGAACACATGCGTCCATGTTTCCAGATCCCTGACACAGGAGACGCTGCTACATGGCTGAAGTCAATCTTTCATGCCTTTCCCTCAAAGTATTCCCTCTGGTACCCCCTGTTTTTGCATCCTTGTTCCACAGCACACCGACGTTGGAAGCTAGAGCAGATAGAGAAAGAAGAACTCTAAAATTTTCTGAAAAGAGAGAAATAACTATGCGAAAAAAACGGCGAGTATCAAGGTATGAAGTGAAGACAGTAATCCTTTTGAACGATGGCGACACTAACCCCGTGGAAAGAGATTAGGCTGTATGTAATGAGGACACTGAAGACAGTGGAGGACAATGGTCCCTTATAGCATTAAGACACTGCATCCTTTGAAACGAAAAGAGGACACTAAATTTATACAAGAAAATACTAAAACAATGAATCACATAAACCCTTGTGGAAGAACAGGGCGAAATGAAAGGACACAAAATTCTACCTAGGAAAGGCGCTAAACCCAGTCAGTGAAGAAAGGGCCCTACATCTTGTTTAGGAAGAAGACATTAAACCATATGGAATGACAGTGAAGCAACGAGACAAACTTTTGAAAGAACTGGACGCTGAACACTTTGGGAAGAGGACACTAACCCCTATGAATAGAGGACACTAAACCCTATGAATAGAGGACAGTCAACCCTATGAATAGAGGACACTAACCCCTATGAATAGAGGGCAGTCAACCCTATGAACAGAGGACAGTCAACCCTATGAATAGAGGACACTAACCCCTATGAATAGAGGACAGTCAACCCTATGAATAGAGGACAGTCAACCCTATGAATAGAGGACAGTCAGCCCCATGAATAGAGGACAGTCAACCCTATGAATAGAGGGCAGTCAACCCTATAAATAGAGGACACTAAATCCTATGAAAAGAGGACAGTCAACCTATGAATAGAGGACAGTCAACCCTATGAATAGAGGACACTAACCCCTATGAATAGAGGACAGTCAACCCTATGAATAGAGGGCAGTCAACCCTATGAATAGAGGACACTAAATCCTATGAAAAGAGGACAGTAAACCTTGTGAAAGTCAACAAACCTCTGAAAAGAGCACACAAAATAAACAATAAGATGATTATCAAATTTTAAGAAGAGAGACCGCTCAACCCTGTAGACTAAGGGTATCAATTTGAACCCTATAGCAGAATTCTGGTGTTAACTATTACCATGTGAAACTTTCAATGGCTTATAGAAAACAGACCAGAAGGTACCACCGCGCACAAGAAAACGAAATAGGAAGAGGTTCAAAGACTTCCTCAGCAGCTCGGCATCTGAGGGATCTAGCACGCATGTTTTTTGGGGTTTTTTTTTAACTTCATGATCCAGAGGATACTGATGCATAAACACGAGCCACATCGATCCAACAGGTGGACTCCTTAGCCTGGGAAAGAGTTAAAAGAAACCGTAAGAATGAAGACACATAACCTTGAGAATGACAACACTCAAACTGCCGATGCAAGGGCCAATGAGCTGGGAAGAAACGACACACAGTCCTGTGTGTGAGGATAACAGTAAATCCTAAAAAGAAAATGACATGTTCATTAGAAAAAAAAAAGAAAACCTTTGGAAAAAAGACACCCAACTCAACAGAAGAACAAGAAACTAAGATTTTCACTCAGTGGCAAAATACCGAGCTGTGTTACATGAGACAATACTGGAAGAAGGACAGGAGGATGGAGAACATGGAAAAAAAAAAAAATAACATGGAATCTGAAGAACACTGTCCACACTCCCCTCGTTTTAAGTACATGTCTCAGGTTCTCGTGACACATCTCCGTTTTCCATGGCTGCTGAGGTAGATTTCTGTTGTCTCTGGTCGTTGATGGAGCAGATCTTGTACCTCTGTTAATGAGAAATCAAGGCCTCCTTTAGCATTTGAACTGAACACGGGGAAAAAAAAAACAACAAAGAAGGCTGACGCAGCCAATCCAGCAAAGGCACTTTATCATTTGTGAGGCGTTCTCTTGCCATCTGACGATTTGATGGACATCACGTGATATGGAAGCTGCATGAAAGTTTCTCGCTAATCCCCACTGGTACAGCAGTGGCTTTGTAATGCATTCCTCCACACTGGCTTTGTGTGAATTGAGACCGAGTGTTTGAGTGCAAGCGCGTACTCTGTGTGTGTGTGTGTGTGTGTGTGTGTGTGTGTGTGTGTGTGTGTGTGAGAGAGAGAGAGAGAGAGAGAGAGAAGGACAAAGACGGACAGACGGAGGGAGTGAGAAAACGTGTGTATGCATGTATATGTCCACGAGCACAAGCGCACGCTCTTGTGCGTGTGTCTGAGTGCGAGTGCCTTGAGTGCATGAGTGCACGTGCTTGTGTGCAATTGCGTCTATGTTGGTGTAGGCGCATGTGCATCCGCTTACGTATGCACATGCACATCTATGGTAGTGATGAGGGGCGAGGCTGGAGAAAGTTTGAGAAGCAGTATTAGAATTCGCAATGGCTTTGTCCCTATCGATAAAAACAAAATGCGAGTCCCTTTGTAAAGATGTTGAGTCATCGCTAACTTCAGCCTGATATTTTAACACTTTTAGACCTGAACTTAAGAACTTCCTTAACTATGGCAGAAAAGTCAACTTCTCGATTGAGAGAGAGAGAGAGAGAGAGAGAGAGAGAGAGAGAGAGAGAAAGAGAGAGAGGGGGGGGGTAATGGTGCTCATAACCCAGCCGAACGCAGAGGGCCACATCAGGACT
>JADBJO010011240.1:5000-15000 GCA_016801955.1 Conus betulinus
CCTTTTTTTTTTTTTTTTTTTTTGTTTTTTTTTTTTTTTAATTTAGGTTTGAATGTGATTTGGGGGATCTTTGTTTATCTGTTTGTTTCTTTTTCTTCTTCGCTTCAATTTTCCCGGTTTTTCTTTCTTTTTGGTGCCTTTCTTCATCTTTCGTCACTTTTTGTGGTTTTGTGTTTGTTGTGTGTGTGTGTGTGTGTGTGTTGTGTGGTGCGCGCGCGCGCGCGCGCGCGCGCGCGCGTTTGTGTGTGTGGTTGTTGTGTGTGTTGTGTGTCTGTTCCTTCTTCTCTCATTCTCATTCTCTTCGTTCTCCCTCTTCCGACTTCAGAGTTGATCTCAACGGGTGACAGCCCTGATATGGCCCTTTGGGCCGGCATTTGAGCTATAACCCAGTATTCCTCCTCTCTCTCTCCTCTCTCTCCCTCTCTCTCTCTCTCTCCCTCTCTCTCTCTCCTCTCTCTCGTTTTGTATGTCCTCTTCTTGGCAATACGTGTGAAGAAGCCGGGAACGTCAAACGGTCCCTGTAGGATGACCGGCCATGCGTCCACACTAATATTCACTGTCTGGCACATGAGGAAAATGAACTATAATATGTAGTACAACAGTCCGCTTTCTCCGTACAGAACACGGCAAGATTTACGACGACTGTTGGAAAAAATTCCTGATTTTTTTTTTTTTTTTTTTTTTTTAAGCGCGGTCAGCAAGCATTCCAGAGAAATCTCCATTGTCAGGCATGGTGGGAAGTTTAACGACAGGTTTGCTATCATCAGCGCAATTATTTGCTATGAAAAGATATGTGTTATGATAGCTAGCGTGCGACCTGTAGTTCAGATTATCCCCCGTTGTGGGGACATGATAGAAGCATGAAGCAGAGGGCCAAAGGCCAAAGAATGCCCACTGTGAGGAATCGGTGAACTATGGTGACTCGCATACAGTCAACAGTTCAGAATCCTGGATTGATAGGCTTTTGAGGGGGAGTGTGATGTTCTGAGTATGACCAGGCCTTATAAAGGCCTTCAACATCATCAGCCACACAACATGGGAGCAGACTGCCCAGGACAGAGACGGGTGGCGATCAGCTGTCCGCAAAGGTGCAGAGACCTGTGAAAGTAACAGACTTGCTGCAGCTGAGCAGCGCAGGATGATCAGGAAGACCAGTGTTAACAGATCTCCGGCTGCTGCCACCATCCCCTGTCCGTACTGTGATAGGTCTTTCCTCGCAGATCGGCCTGACCAGCCATCTACGCACTCAACTCCCAATCCCAGAATGACTAGATGGTCTTCGTCGTCTCGACGGACAACAAACATGACCAGCACTGTCATGTGCCCGGGAAGGGAAAGAAAAAAAAAAAAAAAAACAGACAAAAGAAAGAAAATATATTTTCTTTTTTGTTGTGTGTGCACTTTGAACCCGCATAGAAAAGTGACCTTAAGAGGGTGCTTGCTCCTCATTGGTCAGTTTTCTTTGAATGGTGATTTGTGCTTTTGGAAAAAAAAAAAAAAAAAAAAAAGAAAGATTGACCGAGACCCTTCGGTCGGCGGAAGCGGCGGACGAGATAGGACAGAGACTTGTAAGAGAGAGAGAGAGAGAGAGAGAGAGAGAGAGAGAGAGGAGGGAGGAGAGGAGAGAGAGAGAGAGAGAGAGAGAGAGAGAGAGAGAAAAGAAAGATTAGCTAGGAGGAGAAGAAGAGGACGACGAAGTGTAACAGTAACAGAGAGAGAGAGAGAGAGAGAGAGAGAGAGAGAGAGAGAGAGAGTTGACCTCTCTCACTCTTTGTATTCTTATGTGTGTGGATTCTGGAGGCAAGCACCCCCCTATACGTGGGAGGTGGAACTGAAACCTTGGCAGCCCCTCACAGCCCTGGAGACGATGAGAGAGATTCACTGCTAGGATTTAGATTTTTTTTTTTCCTTTCATTTGATGTGAACGCTGTTCTCATGGAAAGAATGCAGAATTGAGGTCTGTGAGCCCAGAGTGATTTGTTTGTATAGAAACCTGAAGGAAAACAACATTAAAGTTTTTTCTCTTCTCTTCTCTCTTCTTCTCTCTTCTTTCTCTTCTTTCTTTTAGTGTACACAAGCATCATGTTGATTGCTCTGACACTTTTGTGTGTATGACCATTTTTTTTTAATCCTGTCATCAAGGGAGCCATACTCCAGCTTCGGGGAATGTGCATGCTATGTGTGACATGTCATCCATACCAACGGCCAAATTGGCCATCTCTTCCGAAAGTTGGTGATCGAATTTTACGTGTGAGCTAGATGTGCGTGCGTTCACACACGGAACCTCGGTTTATAGGTTTATATATATAGTCTCATTCGAACTTCATGTCGTGAGTGAATGTATTCAAGTCATGTGACTTCGATATAATTTTTTGCGAAGCGCTGTAGAACAGAGACGTCTTGTTGAATGATATACTGGCCCAGAAAACAAACAAACAAACAAAAACAGGAATATTAAAACCCCTTCGTGCCAAAAAGAAGCGAGTCTCGGATTGAAAGCTAAAGAAACTTTTTTTTTTTTTTTTTTTTTTTTTTTTTTTTAAAACCGGGGGACGTGAGTATTCGAAATTGAGTTCTGGTATGTTATAGTGAAAAGGAGTCATGTGTGGTTGCGTGCGGGGCGCATGATTGTCTTTGTGTGCATGCGTATGTGTGCACGTGGAGACCGTCGTGTGACCTAACTCTCTCCCGATTTCTCCAGTATGTGCCATGAGGGAAGTATGATAACTCGCAGGCTGCCAACAGTTAGAATTCCCCGTGATGACTGGCAGGTCACTACCATGTCCGAATTCCCTGTAGTGAGGCAAGAGGAGAAGGTTCATTTGCATGCAGCCTTCTTCTTTCTTCTTCTTCTTCTTCTGCGTACGCAGGCTGATATTCTTGCGGACACTCCCTGTATAGGCAAGTATCAATCCCAACGAAGGGAGCGGAGTTTTGTGTGCATGACCGTTTTTTATCCCGCCATTAAGGCAGCCATACTCCATCTTCGGGGAAGGTGCACGCTATGTGTAACGTGTCATCCATACCAACGACCAAAACTGCCTTCGCTTCCGAAAGTTGGTGATCGAATTTTACGTGTGTGCAAGATGTTATGCGTGCGTCCACACACGGAACCTCGTTTTTTATAGTCCCATTTGAAGGATTGTATGGGAAATGGAGTCCGAAGCAATGTTAACGCCGAGGGAAAAATCCCCCTGTACCGAAACGGCCCGGCGGAGATGGGAACCCGCAACCCTTGGATTCCGAGTCCGGTGCTCTACCAATTGGGCTATTTCGCCCAGTCTGTCTCCGTCTTTCTCTCAGTCTGTCTATCTCCGTCTTTCCCTCAGTCTGTCTGTCTTCGTCTTTCTCTCTGTCTGTCTATCTTCGTCTTTCTCTCAGTCTGTCTATCTTCGACTTTTCCCCCAGTCTGTCTATCTCCGTCTTTCTCTCAGTCTGTCTATCTTCGACTTTTTCCCCCAGTCTGTCTATCTCCGTCTTTCCCGCAGTCTGTCTATCTTCGTCTTTCTCTCAGTCTGACTCTGTCTTCTCTCTCAGTCTGTCTATCTTCGTCTTTCTCTCAGTCTGACTCTGTCTTTCTCTCAGTCTGTCTATCTTCGTCTTTCTCTCAGTCTGACTCTGTCTTTCTCTCAGTCTGTCTATCTCCGTCTTTCTCTCAGTCTGACTCTGTCTTTCTCTCAGTCTGTCTATCTCCGTCTTTCTCTCAGTCTGACTCTGTCTTTCTCTCTGTCTGTCTGTCTGTCTTCGTCTTTCTCTCAGTCTGTCTATCTTTGTCTCTGTCTCAGTCTCTCTGTCGGTATCTGTTTACGTGTCTGACTGTCTCTTTGATAGACTCGGCTTCGCACCAGAGGAGATTAATAAACCTTGAACAATGCCTGTCCTGTGAGAACTGTCACTACGCTCTGTCATGGTGTATGTGAAGATGTCAACTGCTCACTCGTGCATGTAAGCAAAAAGTATTAAGATAAGAACCACCCTGAGCGGGTATTTCCGTATAAAAAAAAAATGGAACTTTTCACACACACACACACACACACACACACAACACACACACACACACACACACACTCTCTCTCTCTCTCTCTCTCTCTCTCTCTCTCACACACACACACACACACACACAACACATACACACACAGAGAGAGAGAGAGAGAGGAGAGAGAGAGACTCGTATGTTTATTTTCTGAAGCCAAGACCCCGTACAAAGTGATGTAGACATGTAAGACAAAACCAGTGACACATACTCTCGTTGCGTTAGAGAGACACACCGCCTTTAAAACGCTTTATACATGCACACAGCCAAAGATCTAATGACCTTTTTTTTGTCTGTCCCATGCGTGCCACCTCAGTGGCGTTGCATCCACGTCGCTCATCCCGACATCTCGTCCGCAGCCGCAGCCCAGCCCGACCCGCTACAACCCCGGCACTGGCAATCCAATACCGGCGACCCCGACAGAATCAAACCAAGGTCGTAGGCCTAGTTGCGAAGTGAAACGACTGCAGGCGGAAATCTTAAGTTTCACACCTGAGGAAGACCTAAGAGGTCGAAACGCGCTGTGTGTTGTCTTGTGACTCGTTTGTCCACGTTTCTCTGGGCGGTTCGCTGACATTTATTTAAGATTTGTCAAGGTCGTAGGCGTGAAGAGGCAACTCGAACCTGAGCTCACCTTGAAAGCAGGGGATGAAAGGCTACAGAATTTCGGTCTTTCACTGCTTGACATGGCTAGACTCGATGCTAACTTTCTCACAGTATGTTCCGGCGTCAACCACCCCCCGAGAAATACAGACACCTGCAGTGTTGGTAAGGAAGTTCGAGCAACACTGTCAGAGACGCATTTTTTTAAGTGGACGAAAATCGACTGTGGTGTCCCAGTCTTCCCAGCTGAGCCCGTAGCCAACTCAACTCTAGGCAGGATCCGGTCGGGGCGGAAAAAATCCCACAAATAAAATGGCTCTGACAGGAATTGAACCCAAGACCTTCCACCCGGGAGTCCATGACGCGAACTTGGTCACGGCGGCTGATTATCTTGATTTATTTTTTCTTTATGATAAGTGAGTAATTAGTCTGAACAGGCATGGATCTTTAAAATACTCGTGTGTGGAATACTTTTTTTTCGAGTTTCATGTCATGTTGGCATTCGAGGCAACGTGTTGGTTGATCATTTTGCTAAGAAAGGGGAAAAAATGAGAAAGAAAAGAAAATTGTCCAGATATTCTACTCTGCCACACACATCTGATATTTAAAATTCACAGTTTTTGTCAGAGAGGTAAGGGGACTGGAGCGCACAAACGGATATTACAAGTTTTCAGATCCATCCAATCCTTAAAAAAAAAAAAAAATCCTGCCAGGCAGCTGCACCGATGGTCAGACGACATGCTATTGAAAACGGCAGAGGAGAAAGAGAAGAACTAAAATCCTTCTTCCTGAGGACGAGGTTATCAAAGGGTATAATGCTGCCACGGCTCAGAATGAATAGGGGACCAGTTCCAAGAGGGTTCAGTCTGGCCTCAATGACAGGCGAATCAACTTTACAAAATGTTATTCCGTTAAAGCCCGGAACTGTTCAATAGCGTTCAAGCACCGAGCCCCGTCGGAGCTGGGCCTTATTGCAGCAGGGACGCCATGGGACCAACTTCAATGGCAGCCATTCCTTCAGATCCAAGTCCTAACAGAGCCCATTACCAAAAAGGGACCAGTGCGATTAGGACCTGGTTTAACATGCTGCAACCCCCCCCCCCCCCCTCCCTTTCCCTTTCTCCCCAAGGGGGTGGAGTGGTGGGGGGGGGGGGGGGGGGGGAGGGGCGGTGAGGGGAGTATGTGAACATTGTGTGTGTTTGTGACAGCTTCGGGGAAAAAAGTTTATTAATCGCAACATTGAAAAAACAATGCCTGATTAAGAACAAAACAAGTTGATGCACCCTACCATGATCACACGACTCCTCTCCCTCTTCTTCGCTCCCCCCCCCCCCCCCCCCCCCCCCCCCCTCTCTCTTCCTTCCAGCATAACTTTTCACAGAGAGGGCAGAAAGCCGGCTTTGTTTAGGTCACGTGATAAGTGGCACGCGACAAGCAATGATGTTGAGAAAGAAGTGAGGCAGGGAACAGTAAACAAGAAACAGTAAACAAGTAGGGTAACTTTTGTTCCCATAAGAAAACCTAACACAGAGTAACTTTATTCAAGCCTGGCACAGCCTTTTAAACTTGAATAAAGTCAGACAAATACAAAGACGACCAATCTCATAATGGTGGGGAAAACAAGCGCAGGCCAACAACTCAACTGTCCTCATAGTAATGGCTTGGCAAAGATTTGGATAGACTACAAACATAGCCTACAATCTGCTTTTCAACAATTCTATATTTTAAAAAAAATCATGCAAAGTTTTTCCACATTTTGGCTAGGAACACTTTTCCCCATTTAAGTTTATCATGTGCTTACTTTTTCGCCCTGCCTTTTTCGTTATTCTCATTTGTGTTGATATCTTCTCAGAACGTACAGTGTCGCGAGGAGAACGTGGGAACTCCACTGAGCGCGAAATGAACTAAAAAACTTGAAAGCAAATATGAAATGAGACAAAGGAACAGTAAACAATAAAACAACAAACAAGTGAGATAACGCAAGCAGCATTCCTTTGGAGTTACGTTTTCTTGTGGGAGCAAGAGTTACCTTACTTGTTTTTTTTTTTGTTTTTTTTTGAAAAACTTGATTTTCAAAGGGTCTGTTCTTTGTTGGCGGTGCTGAGTCAATCGGTCAGTGCCATGCTTGTTATCTCTGCGTGGTATGGGGTTTCTAGCTATGTTGTACATGTGTATGTGCGCTTATCATGAATGTAACTTCGCTCTTGAACACTGGCATTGCCAGAACCAGTACATTCCATGTTGTAGACTAAGTATGTGAAAGCGCTTTGAAATTTAAAGAAAAGATTGTTTTTGTTGGAGTACTTATAGTTTTGCTGAGCTTGTAGATCCCACAACCATTACCATTTTTGATGAATAGATGTAAAAAGAAAAGGAAGAAGTGTGTGTGTGTGTGTGTGTGTGTGTGTGTGTGTGTGTGTTTCTACCAAGTATGTCCCCCCAAATTGAATGTTTATAGTTAGCAAGATAATGGATAGTTCGTGTACACTAAGTCTTAATGTGGGGGCTGCTCTAAAAGAGAATATATCGGGGTGTGGGGGGTGGGGGGGGGGGGGGGGGGGGGGCATGAAAACAAAAAAGCACAAAAATGTTTTTTCTGTAGCCAGGACAGATAAAGACTCATTCACAAAAGTGTTGGATCAATGTTTGGGTTTCAGTGCATACTGAATGATTTGAGCACAAAAAGCAAGGCTGTTGCTGTTCTTTTAGAAAGTAATTTAAAGCCTATTGAATAGCACAAAATAATGAAAGGTACAGATAGATGCCATATCATTTTTGATACAGAGATGCTAGAGGAGCGATTTACTTTAGTATTTTCTTATGGTCCAAGTGGTTATGATTTTCTTGCCCTTTTTCTCTGTATTTTGTTTGAAATTGATAATCAAAATATTGTAATTAATGGAGACTAGAATGTTGATCAGAATGTAAAAAAACAAACACTGGGCCCTGTAGTGTTAGGCTCTAGCGGTACGGACCCCCCCCCCCCCCCCCCCCACACACACACACACACACACACATCTTCCCTATCCCCTCCATTTTAAGCGTAGGGACCCTCTCCAGTTTAAGCGTACGACCTCATCAGTCGTTGGAACATCCACTACTTAACACAAACTCCATGTCACTATGAATGTGTTCTACCTTCTTAGTCTTTAGATTAGTTTGGACGATCAAAAAAAAGTTGAAATCCTTCCAATAATGAATTTACCCCGCAAAAAATATGACTATCCAAAAAACAAACAAACCAACAAAAAATACCTCTTGTAAATTCAGAAAAGAAAGAGTGCCAGACACGTTGTTTTTCGTGGTCGGGTGTGCTCTGTTGAAACGACAAGGAGCTGACGTGTTTTGGTGCAATGTTCGTGGGCCTTGTTGCCACGCTTGAAATCACTTCCTCTTTGATTTCAGTCAGGTCGTTTCGGGTCTGTCGTGTTTGTTGTTTCATGGTCTCGTTGCTGCGTCGCTTTTGTCCGTCTGTCGATCAGGTTGTCTTGCCTTGGCATGTACCGGTTTTCGTTTCGGCCAGGTTTCACGTGCACCATACTTGTCTGTCTCAGGGATGGGTCAGGTTTGTAGGCACAGAATGCACAGTCAACACAAGAGATAGATAGAAAGAAACAAGCTGTTGCACGTGCATGGCTGACCGATACGTGCAGGCGGTGACGCACTTGATGTATATGCTCTGTGCGTGTGTCCTGATTCCCGGTTAGCTTTTCTTAAAAAAAAAAAAAAAACCAAAAAAAAAAAAAAAACCCTCCCCAGTGGCTTATGAAGTTGTCAGTCAAAGCCATGAGATCACACCAATAGTTCTGTGCTGGCGTGTGTTTGGGGATGTAGAGAATGCTGCAGGAGTGGTTCCAACAGGTAGGTAGTGAGTGGAGACAGAAGGCACATCTAACACTTGAACTGAAACGCCAGAGTCCAATTTATTGAACATGCATTATTTTTATTTGTTTTCCTCTACACTAGAGAGAGGACCGTCAGCCAAGCCCAATTCTATGTTGACGCACCTATATCCTCGTAAATATAAACCTAGCGTTAACAATAACATTTTGAATCACAATTACCTTGTAACAAGCAGAATGTCGCTTAAGTCCAAGTGCACGACTGTTCAGATGCTGGGGGGGGGGGGGGGGGGGGAAGCCGAAGTTGATATATTTAGTTTGGGGGGGGGGGGGGGGGGGGGGGGGGGAAGCCGAAGTTGATATATTTAGTTTACATAGCTTTTGCCCGAGTCTGAATTGAATAATTTGGCGTGGCACGGCATTGACACTTGTTGCTTCGGCAGTGAGAGGACGCCAGGCACTGGACATTATCCATGTCTTATTCATTACTGACCAACTGCTCGGGGGATGGGAGGAAGGGGGAGAGTGGCGTGGAAATGTGAGGGGTGGGGTGAGTGGGGGTGAGGGGAGGAGCACGAGAGGGGACCTAACTGTTGGCCTGTTGCTCAATCCATACGGGGGGGGGGGGGGGGGGGGGGGGGGGGGGGGGGGTGGTGTATTCATGACCGGATTCAACTGCTCGGGGAGGGAGAGGAGGGGGGATGGGCACGGGAGGGGCTCAGAATGTTCGCCCATACAGCACGGTACGAAGATGATGCCCGTTATCTTTCCAAGTAGCGTGTGTGGGCCACTTACGCGAACAACTGACTTGTTAGCTAGCAGCAATGCACACTACCTTGCGGAAGCATCCCCCGCTCTTTTTTTTTTTTCTCTTCCCCCACCCACAGCCGCGCACATGGCACGTGTTGTCCATCACACCAGTTTCAGAGAGAGAGGGCACCCTTAGCAAAATTACCAACACACTGGACGATACTGTTTCTTACCAGCTTGCGGGCTCTCCTATTCTCATTCTCTGTCTGTCTGTCTGTCTGTCTGTCTGTCTCTCACCCCTCTCTCCTCTCTCTCTCTCTCTCTCTCTCTCTCTCTCTCTCTCCTGTCTCTCTCTCTCTCTCTCTCTCTCTCTCTCTCTCTCTGGCCATGGTTAGTGCAGTCAGGGTCACTGACCCTGTTCACACTGAAGTGCGTCAAGCAGACAACATTATGGTATGCATTCATTCATTGTGTGGGGGAGGGTGCAGAACTGTGTTTCATTGAGGATAACGTATTTCTTTCAAAGTATCCTTTCTGTGCGGTGGATTTCCCCAACAGTGCACAAATTACAGTGCTCATATTCGCGATCAATCGACAAAACTGCAAAACAACAACAACATCAACAACAACAGCAACAACAACAACAACCCCCCCCACACACACACACACACACGTTCATCACACACACCACACACACACACACACACACACACACAAACACACACATCACAAACACACACACACACACACACACACACACACACACACACAC
>JADBJO010011240.1:20000-22500 GCA_016801955.1 Conus betulinus
TTCTCGGGGTGAAAAGTGTGTGTTCCGTTTGTCGCTGGTGTGCACACGTGCGTTATGTGACTGGTTCTGGGAGTAGCATTAGTTTAGAATTACATTCCCTTGATTGTTTCACAATGGGAAGCGGTGTTTACTGTCTTGAATGTTGTTTACTGAACGTTTCTTTTTTTTGTTTGTTTAGTTTCTTTTTCAGAAGAATCAGTGAACAGAAATATGATTACAACTCATTTATGGTGGGAACACTTTACGTGCTGCCTTTAAGTTAAACAATAAAGGGAAAGAAAAGAAGAAGAATGCAGAAGAAGTAAAAAAAATGTTCCTTTTTTTTAAAGTCATAATCCTGTTGTGTGACTGGATTTGTAGTTTAGTGGTTTTACCTGTTGTCACAATTTAGGAAGGATTTTACTTTCTGTTCAGTTTCATCTCAGCAAATGACGTGAGGCGAGCAGCCAGCATGCTGGGGTTTAAGGCCAAGAAGAAGGTGTTCAGTGAGATGATAGGTGAGCAGAAAGACGTGTTCAGTGAGATGATAGGTGATCAGAAAGACGTGTTCAGTGAGATGATAGGTGATCAGAAAGACGTGTTCAGTGAGATGATAGGTGAGCAGAAAGACGTGTTCAGTGAGATGATAGGTGATCAGAAAGAAGTGTTCAGTGAGATGATAGGCAATCAGAAAGATGTGATCAGTGATATGATAGGCAATCAGAAAGAAGTGTTCGGTGATGTGATAGGCAATCAGAAAGAAGTGTTCAGTGTTATGATAGGCTATCAGAAAGATGTGTGTGGGGAAATATGATAGGTAAGTAGAAAGAAGTGTTCAGTGATATGAAAGGCAATCAGAAAGAAGTGTTCAGTGATATGACAGGCAATCAGAAAGAAGAAGTGTTCAGTGATATGACAGGCAATCAGAAAGGAGTGTTCAGTGATGTGACAGGGCATCAGAAAGGAGTGTTCAGTGATGTGACAGGCAATCAGAAAGAAGTGTTCAGTGATATGATAGGCTATCAGAAAGATGTGTGTGGGGAAATATGATAGGTAAGTAGAAAGAAGTGTTCAGTGATATGAAAGGCAATCAGAAAGAAGTGTTCAGTGATATGACAGGCAATCAGAAAGAAGTGTTCAGTGATATGACAGGCAATCAGAAAGAAGTGTTCAGGGACATATGACAGGCAATCAGAAAGAAGTGTTCAGGGACATATGACAGGTAATGAGAAAAAAAAAGTGTTCAGTGATATGTGATAGGTAAGCAGAAGGAAAACACAGACGACAGAGTTTGTTTGTTTGAGAAGTGTTCGGACCCTCATTACATGCATGACTATACCGCTTCCACCCTTTAAAATTTTTGCCGCGTAGTAGTGTCGGAGAATCATAATGTTACAGTAGACATAATCATTTAAGAATGTGTTTGATAGTGCAACGCTAGGTGTTTGATAACCTGAAAGACATGACTAGGAGTTAGAAGAGTCAGTGCTGACTAATAGTATAGTAGCAGACATGAGCGTGAAAGGACCGTTGAATGATGCGATGGTAAGTATGACTGGGAAAGAGACGTTGAATATTGTAATGATAGACTTGATTGGAGAATTAGTTCTGAGAAGAAGAATATGTACACGTCCAGGAAATATATGTCGGATATTGTAATTGCAGACATGGCGAGGAAAATTGTGTTGCAGAAGGCAACAGTACACGTGATCATGAAAGAAGTGTTGAATGATCTAATCGTGAACATATCTAGGACAGATGTTTTTAGAACAGAACAGACGTGACCAGGTGTTGAGTAATGTAACAGAAGTCACGACCAGGAAAGAACTCTCGATTAATGTTATAATGGGCATGACCAGGAAAGAAGTGTTCAATCATATAACCGTAGACATATCTAGGAAAGATGTTTTTAGTACTGTAATAGCAGACATGACCAGGAAAGATGCTTTGTGTAATCTAACATACAAGACCAGGAGTTGAGCAATGTGACAGAAGTCACGACCAGGAAAGAACTCTTGATTAATGTAATAATAGTCATCACCAGGAGGTGCTGAATTACATAATCGTAAACACGACCAGGAAAGAAGAGTTGAACAACATATAAAGATGATGTAGACAGAGTAGAAATGTTGACTGATGTATGGCAGTACACATGACCAGGAAAGAAATGTGTGCGTGCGCGTATTGAAAATGTGCTCAAACGTACGGTGCCAGATATTTCTAGTGGCAAGGCTTTCTCAAACGTGGTAAGAAGACCAGCTTTGCAAGTGATGTTCTTCATACGTAACCTGCTGCACTATGGTTGATGAAAACTTTTACTTTATTGCGGCATCAAACAACTGTCATAACATTCTTTGACATGTAAATAACTAAACCCATGTTGTGCTCTCTTCACCGTGTTGATATTGATTTCTTTCAGAGGAACTCACTGGCGATCCGAATGGCCGAGTGACCTTTCACATTTCCTGCAGTTCGTGGTCAAAGGTCAAGGTGACGGGGAGGACCATCTGGACGCCATTCT
>JADBJO010011240.1:25000-35000 GCA_016801955.1 Conus betulinus
TGTACCCTGTACTGTTTGTGTGTTGGTGTACCCTGTACTGTTTGTGTGTTGGTGTACCCTGTACTGTTTGTGTGTTGGGTGTACCCTGTACTGTTTGTGTGTTGGTGTACCCTGTACTGTTTGTGTGTTGGTGTACCCTGTACTGTTTGGTGTACCCTGTACTGTTTGTGTGTTGGTGTACCCTGTACTGTTTGTGTGTTGGTGTACCCTGTACTGTTTTGTGTTGGTGTACCCTGTACTGTTTGTGTTGGTGTACCCTGTACTGTTTGTGTGTTGGTGTACCCTGTACTGTTTGTGTGTGTGTACCCTGTACTGTTTGTGTGTTGGTGTACCCCGTACTGTTTGTGTTGTGTTTTGTGTACCCTGTACCCTGTTGTTGTGTGGTGTACCCTGTACTGTTGGTGTACCCTGTACTGTTGTGTGTTGGTGGTGTACCCTGTACTGTACTGTTTGTGTGTTGGTGTACCCTGTACTGTTTGTGTGTTGGTGTACCCTGTACTGTTTGTGTGTGTAGTGTACCCTGTACTGTTTGTGTGTTAGTGTACTCTGTACCTGTGTGTGTTGTACCCTGTGTACTGGTGTACCCTGTACTGTTGGTGTGTTGGTGTACCCTGTACTGTTTGTGTGTTGGTGTACCCTGTACTGTTTGTGTGTTGTTGGTGTACTCTGTACTGTTTGTGTTGGTGTACCCTGTACTGTTGGTGTGCCCTGTACTGTTGGCAAGTTGGTGAACCCCAGATGGAGTCATTGTATAGTGGAGAAAACCATGAATGTTCTTGAACCGGGTCAGAACCGGTTTTCATAAACTGGGTGAATTGGGTATTGCGTGAACCCTATAGCATTTCTTTGTATTTGTACCCCATACTGTTTTGTGTAATGGTGTATCAGTTTATTGTTTGAGTATTGCGTGAACTTCAGCGTTCTTGGTGAAATCATTGCCAACGATTATGTGCGGAACCTGGTCACCAACCTAGTTGGGCCCCACGAACCACTTCTGGCAGCCGTCAAACGACGGAAGATGGCATGGTTTGGCCACGTCATTCGTCACAGCATCCTCTCCAAAACCATCCTTCAAGGTACCGTTGAAGGAGGGCGCAGACGAGGACGGCAGAGAATGAGCTGGTCCGACAATATAAAGGACTGGACCAAAATGACCAGCCAGATCTCCTCAAGACAGCCACCAACAGAAGAGCCTGGAGAGAAACGGCGGGTGCCTCATCACGTCCCCCCAACGACCCCAGCGGTCAGGGGAGTGAGTGACTCACTGAGAGCGTTTGTGCGTTAGGTGCACCCAGAAGTTTAGTATATTGGGTGAAATCCAGACTGTCTGTAAACTGGGTGATCGCAGAGCATTTGAATATTGAATACATCCCGAGCGGGGGGGGGGGGGGGGGGGGGGAGGGTTGTATATTGGATAACACCCACCCCCCACCTCCGCCTCCCGCGAGTGTTTGTAAAATTGGTTGTTGTGATCGTCGAGCGTTTGTGTATTGAATGCACCCAGGAGAATTTTTATACTGGAGAATGTTTTAAAACATTGTGTGATCATATAGTGTTTGTAAATCAAACGCCTCCTAGATAGGTTGAATATTGGATAAATTCTCGAGTACACTTGTGTACAGGCCTGATGACAACCCTGATTTTTGTTGTTGTTGTTGTTGTTGTTGTTGTGTTGTCTTCCGCGCAGTACCCCAGTTGGGTACTAATATAAAGGACTGGACCAAAATGACCATGCCAGATCTCCTCACGACGGCTACCAACAGTAGAGCCTGGAGAGAAACGGCGGCTGCCTCATCACGTCCCCCCAACGTCCTATCTGCCAAACCAGTGGCTCAAAACTCCTTCTCTGTATATGTATGTGTGTTTCAGTGTTTCCGCTTGTTGGATCGTGATCAGAAGGGCTACATCACAGCCGCCGATCTACGTCACGCCGCCGACGCGCAGAAGGTGTCGCTGTCCAACCGCGCCATCCGGGAGAGGATCCAAGAGGCGGACATCAGCGGCGATTCCAAAGTGACGTCGGATGAGTTCATCCACCTCATGCTGCAGTCCAGCATGTTCCGGACGGCTCACTGACCTCTCGGTCCACCGAGCGACTGTCCGACCTCTTTTGTGTGTGTGTGTGTGTGTGTGTGTGTGTGTGTGTGTGTGTGTGTGTGTGGAGGGGAGATGGGGGGGGGGGGGGGGGGGGGGGGGGTGCGTGCACGCGCGCTTATTCTTCAGTTTTACATGTCGCCACTGAAGTAACATTTGTCATAGACCAGAAATGGCAGACCGATTCGCTACTTACCAGTTCGGATATGTCTGAAGCATCACATTTTTTTGTTGTTGGCCTGTATACGTTTGCTTTTCAGTGTCAGACAATGTTAGGCAGGCTACTCAAGGTCTGTCCAGCGCGTTGGGCTAATGCGTAGGTCAGACATCTGCCAAGACGTAGCCACGAGACCTTAATTCTCTCATCTTAGTCATTAGTTGATTTATCCCTCAGCTTTAAATCATGCGCAGTGGGGTCTCAAAACTTAGCGGATGAGGTGTTGTGTATATGGACTAGTTCAAACGCAGTGACACTTCCTCGATGAAACTGAAACTGAACTGAAACTCAGTGTCAGTTCACTCTCTGTCTGTCAGCGCCATTTTGCCTCACATGATTTTCAAGGACTTCGCAGACTTCAAGAATTACTTACTGTCCCATGCATATTACTCACTGCAAGTTACACTGATTTTCTCGGACTTGGTGAAATTAAGAATATTTCTCACATTTTCTTTCTTTTCTTTTTTTCTTTTCTTTTCTGTACTCCCAGTTTTTATAGAACAGGGAGTACATTAGAATAGGAACGAAGAAATGCTGTCTGTCTTTCTGTCCACGGTCAAAAAGTGTTCCACTCGCTCCAGGCAAAACTTCAGGGCCGATCTTTCTGAAAATTTGTAGGTATGTTCATTATGGGTCACGGATGATGTCCGATGTTTTATTGTACCAGAATACTAGCGGCTGTAACGACCCAAAACGTTTTTTTTTTTTTTCTTTATGGAATATCTCAGAAAAGTACTTGGCCGATTTATAAGCGGTTTGGATGATCTTGTGACGAATAGGAGCCTCTTTCCAGATGTGAGTGATGTAATACTGAAAATCGATTAAACAACCATTAAAAACCGTTATTTTGCCGTTATTTCTTACATATAGGTGGATTTAAAAAAATAAAATGTGGGTATATAGAAAGGTTGTCACACACAAATGACACTTCCATATAGTGTTTCAAAATCTGACCGTTAAAACCGTTATTCTTGACAAATTGTCCTATCTGGATGAAATTCGGTAGGTAAATAAGGCTTTAGCCCAGTGAGGACTAAAAGACCAGTTTCAAACGTGTACATCGGTTAAATAACCGTTTAAAACCGTTCTTTTGCCGTTATTTATCTCAGTGAGTACTTGGCCGATTTTTTAATCGGTTTTCGAAAACTGGGAGTACGTTTATATGCTTTACATCTTGTTTTTTTCCTTTTGTCGAAGCGTAGGGGCTTACTGCACTCACAATCGGTGTTCCATTCCTCCCCACCGAGATGAGAGTCATCAAGAACAAAAGTTGGGGCCGGATTGTGTCTGTTCTAGAGCATGGTGTACGCAAATGACAGGGAAGTCTACGTTTTAAGCTGAAATGAGAATTATTCCTCAGTCTGAAGGAAGGATGCAGGGTCCGGCAGACGGCTGGAAGGCCTCGAGAACACACCTGGAATCCAACGGACATGATATTCCTGACAGGCTTCCTAGAGGGCTGGGCTTTGGTGATGGCAGCAAGTTCTTGTGCTGACACAACAGCAGCAGGGGGGTTCCCGAACAGGAGACAACTTTCTCATTTAGCGCTTGTTCACATTTCCAAAGTTTTTTTTTTTTAATGATGTGTGTGTGTGTGTGTGTGTGTGTGTGTGTGTGTGTGTGTGTGTGTGTGTGTGTGAGAGAGAGAGAGAGAGAGAGAGAGAGAGAGAGAGAGAGAGAGAGAGAGAGAGAATTATGTAATCTTTTGTAAAAAAACAAAAAAAAAAAACATACCGTTTAATGCTTATACGTATATATGGCAAAATGGGATATCTATAATAATATGGCATCCTTGATTTGTTATATATACGAAAATGGCCTATCAGGAAACGGCGAATGGGGAAGTGGTTAAACAGGAAATAGCCAGTGGCGATGTCCGCCGACGAGAAACCGTAAATCTCTCTCTCTCTCTCTCTCTCTGTCTGTCTGTCTCTCTCTCTCTCTCGTGCTGCTCTGCGTGCGTGCGTGCGTGCTTGCGTGTTTGCTTGCGTGCGTGCGCGTGTGTGCGTGTGTTTGTAAGCTCTCAGTGTCTCTATCTTGTACTTGGCATGTAAACAAAAGATTATTATCTATTGTAATATTGTCTTTTGTTCAAGTGGTACGTACGATGTATATAAAACAATAAAAGCTTTTACAAAACATGCTCTGTATAACCGTGTAAGTGTTTTATTTAAAACCGAAATATTTCTTTATCCCCCCCCCCTCCTACTAAAGTCTGTTACTATAAAGAACGCAATAGCGAAGTCATTCTATGCTTATTCCCTTCCAAATTGGGATTAAGTAGAATGCTTAGTAATATTGTGATTCAATACAGGCTGCAACAGAGCAAATAAAAAAAAAAGATTTGTGCACATATAATTTGTCATAAAAGTATTAGCATGTGAACATATCAGTGCTGTCTTTGACCACAAAAACATTATCTTTGAATCTGAAATTCACTACTTTCCATTCTCTGTCATAAACAAACTGTGTCCATAAACGGCAGATTGTCTTAATAACCTGCTTGGACTGATAGGAAATAGTTCTGTTCGCATGGATATCTGATGATAATCAGAACACCTGAACAGCAATTTTTCTCATGATGATTTTTTTCCCTCTCATTTTCTTTTGATAGCGATTTGGACTGCTGAGGTTAGAATTGCCATAGAAACAATGTTGGTGTCATGGATGCAATTTGCACAATGCGATTGTCAAAACAACACTTCCATCTTTCACACACACACACACACACACACACACACACACACACACACACACACCATTGTGACGCAAATGAAATAAGAGAGAGAGAGAGAGACAGAAAAAAAAAACACAGACAGACACTCACACACACTCACACGCAGAGACACAGACAAATCATTTGACAATGAGTTTTTAAATACGATTTGTTCTTTAATATGTGGCTACAACGTTATCAGAATACAGTTTTGTCAACTGTTAATTAAGCTAAAAACTACGTTGATTGCTACGAGAAACACACCATAGATCGGATCCCAGCTATGTCCCCACGAGGCTGGTGGTCATCCCTTTGGGCCACAAGCTACAGAAGCCACAAACATTCACCTGCGTGTCTATTGCGGTATGAAGCAGACTAACATCACACATGTCACTAAAGAAAAAACAAAATGCAGGAAAATACAAAACGATTCAAAAGCTGCAGCTAATAATAGATACACCCGTTCGTACAACCAATAGCTTGTAAAACACACTGAAGGTTTTAAAGTCGTATTTTATCGAAACAAAACCAGCCGTTTTATGCGAGTTTGGAGTAACTTAAAAACAACATAGTGAATTCGGCAAAACATTTCATTCTCGCACCCCCCCCCTCCTCCTCCCCCCCCCCCCCCCTTCCCCAGCCAACCCACCCAGCCCCACCCCTCGTTCCTCCCTCCCGACCTCCTCACCCTCCCTCAACAATTTTTTTTTTTTTGGGTTTCAATTCTTGTACAATCATGATGAAACAGGAAGAATGGAAAAAAAAAAAAAACAAACAAACACAAAAACCCTGTAAATGTCGGTATGATATCGAAAGCGTAAACATTGCGTCTGTAGGCTAAATGGTTGATTTTTCTGTAGAGTACAGGTGTATGGAGTAACGCACGGGTCGGTAGGCGACGACACGTAATTTCAAATTCACAGCGTAAGCCATACTGTAGTATTACAATGCCAAATAGGCTATGTATGTATGTATGTATGTATGTATGCATGTATGTATGTATTTTTTTTTTTTTTAAAACTAGGTATTCTAGTACAGTTAAAAAACACTGTGTGTGTGTGTGTGTGTGTGTGTGTGTGTGTGTGTGTGTGTGTGTGTTACGATGATAGCCTGTGCCTCAAAGATCGACTGAAGACTGTGAAAGTGTGTGTTTGGTGGATCGGTTGATGTGGAAAGATGGGGACTTAAAGGAAATCATGAACGGGGTACCAGATGGGGGGGGGGGGGGGGGATGGGGGAGTACATCTCAATTCAGACTAATACAATTTTTTTTTCCCCCGATTGGAATGTGTTAATGACATAGAAATCAAGGCAAATGATAATCTTAGGATAACCATACAAAACAATTTTAGCCACGAATATAAAATCACTGCACGACATCAATGTCAAAAATGATGAAAAAGGGAAAGAACCGCTATTTAGCAGTCATACATGAGGCTCAGAATTGTCGTCTCTTCAACACATCGTATATTCCCGATTGTTCGACTACAAATTCCGACATATTGTGACCCTGTTTATCGTTCTGCGTCAAGCCAGTATGAGGCTTATCATGATCCATTCTGATAAATTGACAAATTCATTTTTGAAAGCCAAACGCCTTCAATACTTTGTAACAATACCTGTTGTCTGTGTTTTGTTTCGGACACTCAACATACCAACAAAAGCGCCAGTTCATGTGAAGAAAGGTTGACAACTGCAGCGCAGCAGAAGAGACAGGCAAGGAAAGCCCACCTCAGCAATTAAAAGGACGTCTCCCACCTACCCTGTCCAAGCTGTCACCGCACATTCTGTGCACGCATCGGCTTTATCAGCCACCTGCGTACCCACAAATCGTCTCCCCCCCCCCCCCCCCCCCCACCCCCCAACCCCAAGATGACTCAAGTGATCCTCGTCGACGACTCGACGGACGAACAACAACATACCAACAGGCATTTTCTTTTTTTCAATTTTTTAGGGTTGAAGGGGCATTTCAAAATGAAGTATAAAGTTTTCGGTGGTGCAGACTGGGCGTGTAAGGAAATGTCAAATTTGATGAGAATTTGCGTGGGTCTGAACAGGCGTGTATTGTAAGCACTCCCTCCTTTTTTACTTTCCAAAGGCGCAACAATGAGTTTAGGAATCCGAAATTTTAATCCGTTGATAATCACCGGTGGTTGATAATCACCCAGTGGCTACACCATAACTGAAAAAGATGGAGTGTCCTAAATCGCGTTACGACCGATTTCCACGAGACAGAAGTGAAATAACACGAGGAGAATGCACATCCCAATGCACATGAGTTTTTAGGGCTCCCTTGAATTCATAAGAGGATGGAAACTACGAAAATTTGAGATGTTGCTGTCAAAAAAAAAAAAAAAACAAAAAAAAAAAAAACCCCTAAAAACAAAAAACGAAACAAAACCGACCCCCCCCCCCCCCCCCCCCCCCCAAAAAAAAAAAAAAAAAAAAAAAAAAACCAACCAGACATGAGTCTGGAAAACACACACACACACACACACACACACACACACACACACACACACACACACACACACACACATCACACACACACACACACACACACAAAGAAAGGGAGAGCGGTAAATGAGTCTATTAAAATGAAGAAGAGCTGGAAATGTTGCAATATCAGTTAACATAAAAAGTTTAAGCGAAAACATCCAAAACCAAATATAATGAAACATCCGAGTGGGACGGGTAACTGGCCTATAGGAACTCCGCGTCCACTACGCTGTGTTCGACTGTATTTGTTTTTTGACGAATGTTGCGAACCTTGCTGTAAACTCGAATGTCACTCTAGGCCCATTCTGTGGCTGCTGTTCTCATGGAAATGATATGACAAGGGACAATTGGAGAAGTTAGGATGGAAGGGGAAAAAGTAACACCTGAACGACAGGTAACCAGCCTTAAAAAGGAGATGTTATGAACCAGTCAAGATCTAGTTTATTCAGGGAATCGGGTAGGTCAACACACGCACATACACATACATACACGCACGAACATACATACACACATAAAACACATACACGCATACGCACGCACACACACACACACACACACACACACACACACACACACACACACACACATGTACGCGCGCGAAAAGCACACACATACACATACAGAGGCGCTCGCGTGCGTACACGTATAGGTGCTAATATCTACAGAAAGCGATCACAAGCAATCTACGGCAGTCTTAATTCTCTCTCTCTCTCTCTCTCTCTCTCTCTCTCTCTCTCTCTCTCTCTCTCTCTCTCTGTTACATGGAGTCTAAGGTAATCTTAAGTCTCTGATCTCCCCCCCCCCCCCCCCCCCCCCCCCCCTCTCTCTCTCTCTTACTGGCAGTCCAAGGTAATTTTAAGTCTGTCGCTCTCCCCCCTCCTCTCCCTCTTACACACACACACACACACACACATACGCATACCGATCTGAGGTCTAGTGTATGTTAGTGAGCAGACGGATGTTCAGCGTCACAGATATCAATAAATTATCTCCTCAGCTGCATCCTGAAGGTGACGATCAGCTCCTAGGCATCCAACATGATGCCATCGATTCAGCCAAGACAAGACAAACAAACAAACAAACAAGAATCAGCTAAAACAAACCAGCCAACAGAAAAGTCTCTGTTTCCCTTCAGTCCTTTTCTACAGCTCCTTCACTCCATGATCTGTCTTATACTCGAGCAACCCTGCTTCCCCCCCCCCCCCCCCCCCCCCCCCCCCCCTTCCCGAGCGTTCCACCTCGTCCCCCGAACACGTCATCTCCTCTCTCCTCTTCAGAGGCGTGGAGTTCCACGCCACGGGCCAAACGCCACCATTAAAGTTGTTCACCCAAATCACTGTATACTACATGTAAGCATGTTGTGGCCTAGCATAAACTGAAGTCAGCATTTCATATCAAACTGATAATTGATTAAAAGAACAACCACTCACGAATCACTTCACCTATTTTGGAGGGGCGGAGGTGGGGGAGGTAGGGGGGGGGGGGGATTTCCACCAATGACATCATTCACAATCTTCAAAATACATGATCTTCCCCTCGGCTGACGTCACATTTCCGGCCTTCGCACTCACCCTGTGACCCTATCTTTGCGCCAGGTGGTTTCCCCAAAAATAGTCCCGTTGTTTTGATTTTGATCTGTCTGCTTGGAACCACCTGGCTTGTCCCTTGATGTCTATATGAAAGAAAACGAAGAGAATCAACTCTCTGACACAACAGACATTCTCAAAACAATCAACTCTCTGACACAACAGAAATTCTCAAAACAGTCTAATGGTGTATGCCTAAATACACGAGTCCTTAAGCAGGGTCTAGCCCCACTGATTTTTTGGTGTACAGCCACATGCACGGCAACACTCCGACTAAACCTGTCGTAACACTCGAACTACATCCAGGATCACTCTACGCAGGAACAGCTTCCATGCTATCCTCGACTTCAAATAGAATTTCTCAACGGTGTGTTTCTTTGCCGTCAAGAATCAAAGCGAACTGAATTGAGAATACCACATCAATATTCAATAAATGCCACACACACACGCACACACAAGCTGGCACATTTATTGTTTTAAACGATTCCGACATCAACATTTGCCAGAAAGACGCTCTCTACCAAAGGGAAGTGATCCTATGGGATATTAAACAGTACTCCCCCCCCCCCCCCCCCCCCCCCCCCCCCTCCATGCCTCTTCAAATTCAAAACTCTTGTGGGTAAGTTCTCTTGGTAGTTACTTGCAAAATGAGGCGACTGCAGGCGGGAATCTAAACAAATCTTGAAAAGTTTAAGTACCACATCCGCCACCAAACACGAACAAATGAATCACAAGACAAAACACGACGCGTTTCGACGTCTTAGTTCTTCTTCAGGCAAGATAACCAACACGCAGTTTCAACGTCCATCTTGCGCCGAATTTGACGAGACAGTGATTGCTCGTACTTCAATTCCGTTGTCCTGATTGTTGTTTCTCTTGCCTGAAGAA